>APFE030184019.1:0-14206 GCA_000404065.3 Pinus taeda
CCCTTCTTCCTCTTCCCCAAATCATTCACTAACTTCCCCAAAGAGGTCAAGATCTGCTTGATATCTCTTAAGTTCATCATTTTTCATATCATTTCCCTTAGTAAAGATTTTCTTTACTTAAGGAGTGTTCATATGTCCTCTACAAAGTTCTATTTCCCCATTATAGCCTAAGATTTCCATACTTAGCGCTTTCTTCACAATTCCATGTTAATTCCTAACTCTACTATGTAAATCCCTATCTATTTTCCCTCCCCCTACTAAAAAAGCACTAAATAACTCCTCTATATACATATCCCCTCCCCCTGGTTGAAAAACAACCATAAGTATGCTTGGGAATTGCTAAGTTTGCCTGAAACTTAGCAAGAACCCTCATTTTCCCCTTTAAACCATCTTCAACTGCTTTTGGACCCCTTCCTAAAGCATAACATCCCTTCCAAATATATAAAAATCATCTTTTGGCCTTGTTTCTACCTTTTCCAAGGCATAAACCCCTTTTAAAGGCCTAAAACCCTTCTCAAAACACGTAAAACCCCTCTCAAGTACCTTTGGACTCCTCCAAAGGCATGAAATCCCTCTTTTTACGTTATCGGACCCCTTCTGAGGCCTCAAGAATCCCTCTTTTTGCTTAAAAGTCCTTCTCCGATCATGTAAACCCATCTCTGATGCATTACAGGCCTCCCTTTTTGTTATCGGAACCCTCCGATACACATAAATCCTCATCCGATCACTTAAAGCCTTCCTTTGGTTAAAATGAGCCTTATCGCATCCTTCAAAGCCTTTCTCCGAATGCTTTGACCCCCCTCCAAGGCGATATCACTGTCGGAGGTGCGGTCGAGTGTTGGACTTTATATATATGTGCCCCCAATTGCAATGCTGCCGATGTGATATCGACGATCGGCCCATCGCAAAAATTCATTTATACATATTAATACTCGCCCCTGATGGTCCTCCCGATAGCGATATTGCAATCTAATCCTGGTCGTTGGATCGGCCCGCACCGGATCCAACGGCCTAGATCTATTTTTTGGCAACAGTAATCTCTCCCGCCCATTTTTGATGGATTTTTATGTGTTAAGGCGTTTTTTCCTTATAAAAGGGAAATGGGCCATTTTTGCATGTATCCGTTCGACACCCTCGTGCAGCCCATCAGCAAAGAAAACAAGGCATGCGTTAACAGTTTTGGATCGCTCCAAGCCTAGATTGCTCCAAAATGCAGATTTTCAGCCCCGACAAGCCTCCAGTCCATGCATCCTCCTCTATTTGCAGTCATTTCTTCATTTTTGGGAAACTTTTGATCGGCCAGTGCCGATGCTCATCTATAGGCCACAGAAAGCATTGCAATAGTATTTTTGGCAATAAAAGAGATAAAGCAGGGGCAATTTGATAGTTTGAAGTGCTTCGGAGGGAAGAGAAATCCCGATTCGACAACGAAAGAGTATCAGCGAACCGACAAAGTGTATCAGTTATGAATATCAGCAGGGGACTTTAAATGCAAAGCAAATGGCAATAAAGGGATCGCTCAAAATCAATGAAGCAGCTCAGAGCCATCAAAGCTCACCAAGTCATTATTAAACGTATTAAAGCCACTTTGCAATAGCAGAACCACTTGAGAGGTGCAGATAAGAGGATTTAAAGCCTGGATATTGCAGAAGCAGTGTATGAAGACACTTATGAGCATCGCTGCAAGGCCCAAGGCACAATTATGGCTAAAATGCCAGTGCATTACAACAAAGGACCAATATTTATTCATTCTTATGGCTGTTGCCTCCAACACAGCTGATAGAGATATTTTAGGCATTTATTTCAATAGATGTTAGGTTAGAAACATTCATTTCTCCAGATCTGCCATTAGATCTGTATTTGTACATATTTTTAGATATTTTCTCTATTTATACCACCCTCTGTATTGTGAAAAGGGTTGGTTGGTTGTATCTCTCATTCTAGACTTGCGCTGTAAATGTTAAGAGCTTTTGTAATCAAAGATTGCTGGAATGTTTGCATTTGAAATGGCTGGTTGTGGTTTTAATGGCTGGAGAGCTTGATATGAATTCTCATGCTTTCTCATGGTCCAATAAGTCTTTCCTCCCTCTATTTATCAGCTTATATATCTGTATCATCTATATATCATAATCTAAGTTGCAGGAAGAAGGAATAGTTCAGAACTGGTTTTCATGCCCTCTGTCCTCAATTCTTGTAACTTTTCTATGTTTTCCTCTGAATTAGTGATGAATATGCATACTTAATTGAACATGTTTAAGCTATTTCCTTCACATATGAATGTTGTCTAGGAATTCTTCATTGCCCTATTCAGCCTTCATCCACTTTCCCTCTTTGGCTAGATGAGAGATTCTTAACTACCTCTCATCCCCTAACCTCCATTTCATCTTTGTTTCCAGCATTAATCATTGTGCCATGTGCAGCTATCTTGCCTCATATTCCCCTCTTCTGCCAAAGAAAACACACCCTTCAGTTCACATTCATTGACTCCATGCCCAATGGTTTGAAATTCTTACACTTTGCATGCCAAATCTGCTTGAATAGATCAACCATCCCACCAAACTCAAACAAAACCCATGTGCATCATATCTAGCCTAAAATCATCCCTTAAACAAAGCTAAATCCTAAAGAGAGAGCCCTCTCTAACTGCAGGTAGGCTAGGACCTGCAGTCCAAAGATTGGTTTGTAGTTACCTCGGCCGTATTCCCTTAGGAGTCAAAGGGAACAACCTGAGTGTTAACACTTGGTATGGAAGGTAGTCTTGAGTCTGTCAAGTTCTACCACCAAAACCTGATTGTATCCTGAAAAACTGTTGAGTAGGTAAAACATCTATGCCCCTGAGACTATTTGCAAAATGTGGTCCATAGACGATATGGGGTAGTTGTCCTTGTCCGAGGTGCAGTTCACATTACGGAAATCAACACACAAGCGGATTTCCCTAGACTTCTTGCGTACAGGAACAAGGTTTGAAACCCATGTGGAATGGCAAACTTTGTCTATGATCTGTGCATCCAACAACTTGGTGAGCTCTTTCTGTATGAGGGGTTCAAGTGACGTATGTACTTTCCTTAGCTTCTACTGATATGGATTGAACCCTTCCTTAATCAAAATGATGTGTTGGATTATTAGCGTGTCATAAGTCTTCAGATCATTTTAGGCCCACATGAACACATACCAGTACTGTTTGAACAAGCAAACAAAGGCTTTCCACTCTTACTATGTGCAACACATACTGAGATTGACGAACTTTGGATCTTGTTTTGTTCCCAATTTAATTAGCTCGTGGATCATGGTGGAACTATGGGTTTTATTTTTCCTTGGCCCCTAAAAGCATTCTTTCAAGTGATAAAAATTTTCCAATGATGCCACTCCCTTAGGGATGAGCTGACCATTCTTGCTACCATCTTTTGCTTGCAGAGATCACTCGTGCTCATCTTCATTTATCGTTGCATCCTTGAAGGTGTCAGCATTGGCCATGAAATGCAGTATCTGTTGATCATCATCAAACACCCTTCAGTTAGTTATGTTATCCAAGATAGATGGTCTATACAAAATTTCAATAGTAAATCTATCCATAATCGGTGACATCCTAGAGGTTGTGTTTTCTAGAGAATTGGCAGTTGCATTATGTGTACGTGGTACAACAATGACGTTAAATGCTTAGAAGTTAGAGATCAGTCGCCATAATTCTTGCTGGTAACTTTTGAGCTGTAGTGAAAAATAGTGAATGGTGTTACGTACCTTCCGTACCACTATCTCTGAATCACCTACCACTTTGAGCGCAACCACGTTAAGGCTGATGGCTTTCTACAAGCCCAACACGAATGGTTCATACTCAGAAACATTTTTTGTGCACTTGAACTCCAAGCGACTTGAAACCAGATGCTTCCTATTTCTTGGGTCGGTCAAGGCACACCCACCTCCTGAACCATCCTTTGTCTTTGATCCGTCGAAATAAATGGTCCACAACTCATCTGTACACAGACCATTCAACGTGCTTGAACTACTGGTACTACTGTTGCTACTACTACTGCTACTACTGGTAAAATGTACTATACATGCTTCATTACCATCAGTTGGGAAAGGAAGGAGACCCAACTATGAAACTGGTGGGGTTGGAGCTAACCGTGCAGGATAACAACCCAGCATTGTTTCCGGGAGGCAGTTTCCAAACATGAGTTTTGCGAAGGCCAACGGTTCATTCTCTCCATTGATGGGAGTGACATTGTGCCTCATATAACTCTCGGATAACACCTGGATTTGATTGTTTTTACCCTTGTATGGAAGCCACATGTGTGACCAGTCCGTAGAAAAATATACGTTCAGCTTACTGGACCAGTCTCTGCTGAGTAGTAAGCCATATGCTTCTGGTATGTCCACAACAACAATGTTGATGCACTCGTGAACTCAACCGTCGTGAGATATTCATATGATCACATCTCGAAGTTCACCAATGGCTAGTACAAATGTTCGATAAAGTTGGATGATTTGCACGGATGTCTTGCTCCATTGTGCATTGATCTTTTTGGCAATGGAGAGCAGCATGACATTGGTTTTTGTGCCAGAATAAACCAAACAGTTGTGAACATTACAGTTGAAAATTTTAGATGAGAGTAGGAATGGAGGGCAACCTAAGTTTTCTTCTTCCATCTAGAGTGTGTTTAGCACAGTTGAAAGAGATCTGAGAGGTGTGCTTTCTCCCTTGCTGGTAGAGGTTACGTTGTTCATTGTTGTTTGTCCCAATGCATGCAACAGGATGTCCTGGTGACTTTGGATCTTAGCTAACTCAAAAAAACTGATAATCACGTGAGTTTTCTTCATGTCATCCATAATGTTGTAGTCCAAAGGGGGTAGACTCACAGAGGTGTCCAAGGTAAGACTGATGTTCGTGTTGTCCGACAGAGTATTCTGCAGTTTGTTGCTCATGGACATACTCTTGTCTACCACTGTCTTCCCAGACTTGCTTTGTCTTTTTGCTTTGGGACAGCTAGTGGATCAACCTTCCTCATCAGTAGTCTCATCTTTTCTTGTGCTTCCCCAACTGTAAGGGGAGCCCCTTTACTCTTGAGATTGTAACGGTCATTTTTCTTTTGGGGCTGTTTCTCGGTGTTTATCTTCAGTGCTGCTTGTGAACACTGATACATGTATACCACATGCCCAAAACTTGATGCCTCATCAGGTGCAACATATTTGTCATTATCTGTATCTTCTGGTTGTTCCGGCATACTGTTTTCTACGTCAAATGTGTGACTTCATAAAGAGCCTATGACTTGCATCCAGTCTGAACAAGAATTCTCTGGGTGATGATCTTCGTGAAATGAAGAGAATTCGAGACTTGTGCACTGATTGATCTGGAACACAGATCTCTACGTAGTTTGCGTAGGGAAATGATTGCTTCCTGATGACATGCTTCCTTGTCTCTGTCTGGGTGGATGGTTGCTTGCAAAGGTGTCTATCTTCCGTTGTTTAAGCTCAGACACTTTTGTTGTCAAGTTCTTGATGAAACGAGTGAGGGTTTCAATATCGTTTGTTTCCTTGTCTCTACCTTTGCTCGCCATCGCCTAGGACTTCCTGCTCTCATATTTGGAGTCCTTTGCTAGTTCATCATCCTTGATGACTCCAATTGCACATAGGTCTTTCTCAACAACAATAGCCTCTTTGCAGTTTTCCAGTAATGTTGGTTTCGCAGCTTGCTTGACAAACTGTGCAATGTTAATCAATAGTGCAGATGCATAGTATTCAACAATGATGGAGTCATGAGGTTTTGTGTCCATTGCAAACTTATTGAATATGTGCGTAAACCTCTAATTGAAGTCTTTTACCTTTTCTTCCCCTCCATCTTCAGGCTTCCCAATTCTTTGAGTAACATGGCTGGGATCTTATCATCAGCAAAATTTTCAAGAAACATGCATTTGAATGCACCCCAATTCTATATGGAGTTAGCTGGAAGACTGTGATACCATGCATCTGCACAACCGTCCAAGGTACATGGAAACAATATACATGCTACATCATTGTACCATACCTCAAGGGTTTGTAGCTGTAGGTAAATGTTGTTCAAATGGTCTTCTACCTTCACTATGTTGTCAGGGTTGAACTTGATTCTCATTCTCTCTGCCCGCTTTGGCATCGTGTGCAAAGCAGCTGGGAGTTCCAGTGGTCCTTGAGTCATACATTCCATATTTTGTTCATCCATCTCTTCGTCTTCTTCATCCTCCTCCTCTTCTTCAGAATCTGACGGTTTTGGCTCTTAGTCTTTTGGTTTGTCTCCACCTCCACCTCCTTCGTTGCCTTCCCCTCTGCCTCCTGTACCAGAGTCTGAGACCAAGATCACGAGGGTGTCTCATTCCCCCTATCAGAAGAATAGAGGTTCCTCTCCATCTTCAACATCTTCTGCCAGACCTTCAAATGTGGTGAGAACTGCTTCTTCCACTGATGTTACAACACCCCCTATGGGAGTGGTTTTTGGCTTCTTTGATGCATATGGAAGATATTATATTCCTGGGATCAATCTGACTTCTTTCACGAACTGGTGGGTCATGGGATAGACAGAGTGAAGGTGATGATATGGAATTTCATGTTCATTCCTAGGAGGTGCGAAGTAACCAACTATAGAGCCACGCATAGGTGAGAGGGCATGCGAGTTACTGCCTTAACTAGGTGGTTGATGAGTGAGTGTGAGAAGATGTTCATCCATAAACAATTGGCATCCCTCCTCCTAGCAGTATTAATGTTTATGGTGCTGGACCGGCCAACATTTAGGGGATCACCCCGATATGAAGTCCCAACTAGACCTCATACCGTTTGGTGTGGGAGTCCCATCCTATATGATGGCTTGGTTTCCATTATCTTAAATGTTTGCCTTATCTCTTACTTGTCAGCATGAGAGAGTGGTCTGCTTTGTCTTCAAGTAGTGATGTTCATGTGCCTAGTGATTGATAGTGTTACTTCTGTCAAGGTTCTTTCACCAGAGAGAGGAAGGGTGGGAGTGAGTCCCAAGTCGGATGGAAGGAAACCCAACTCTGTCAAGATCACACAACACAATAGGGCATGCACAACTTCCGGAGGAGGAATCCACATGGATGCGAAATTCACAACACACAAGGGAAGATAGCACGTACAACACTCAATGGGCAATCCATGCGAATGCGACAGTTGTTATAGCAATTTTACGTGAAAGGTTTTGTCTCATGTTTAGGAGGTGACCAACATGGGGAGGACAACATTAACATCATATACAACACAGTTTCATTAATATATATGTATCAAAATAGTTGAATGAATCCAAGTGTTAAAATAAAGGTTAAAGCAACATGCATTACAACTGTTCATGATGAATCTTACAAATAGTTACAACACATGCGTCAATACGTGCTGGAATGTTAGCAGGCTTCTAAATTAAGTGAAAGTTCCAACACACATTGATACACCATACATCACTAACCCCGTGGGCGGGGCGTTGGAGCCACTACTTCCTCCTCAAAGAAAATATTACAGACTCTCAAGGCTATGTGGGAGGTGTTAGAGTCGGTCTAGTCAGTCCTCCATCAGAGGTCAAAACTCTTTATGCATTTCATCTTTAGGAGTCCCACTCCATTCACCCAACTACTTTCCACTAGGGGCATGCCATAATCTGACGAAAAAGGTCATGCTAGTCATTTCCCCTCATGTCTGGCTCCTGCTGGCTTAGGTCTTTTGTCAAGGAATACCAAAGTTCATGACAGTCATGGTCTGGTCCTTTAATGGACAAAAGTCATTTTCGATAATTAGGTCTAGGGATTAATCAATTTGGTCTTCAAACATGTCCAAAAAAACCATGCAGGCCAGAGTGAGGCCCTTACTAAGTTATGATTCAGAGAGTTTCATCGTCATGTTGATAGACTTCGACTCTTCTTCAAAACTCTATTTTGAAGAAAAGTCAAACAATGTCATTGGTGATCAAATTTTCAAAAAGTCATCAGTTGATTTCTTCAGGTGCAGTCATGGTTTCCATGGCCAAATGTCCTATTGTGCAATCCCTGCAAAGAGTGCTGAAAATTTCATCATTTGAGCTAAAATTCCAAAGGGAAAGTGAAAATCAATGTTGCTTTAAGTCAGTGAAAAAGTGTAAAAACACAACATTAGAAAAATTGGTTTTTGAAGAGGAAAAAATTAAACCCATGACTTCAAAGCCTTTATATACAAGTTTCCAACAAAATTAGAGGCATTTTGCAAATCAAGTGCATAGGGAAACATTGCAAAGTGTTTGAGAGGCAAAGTTCGTGTTTGGAGTGAGTTGGAGGCAGTTTCCAGGAGCGCGGCGCACACACACAGGGACGCGGCGCACACAGAGGGCGCAGCACACATAGAGCCACCCCTCAGTGCATTTTTTCAACGGGGGTGGCGCACACCCAAGGCACGGCGCACTAGGTTTGGCACGCGGCGCACACCCATAAAGGGCCGACATCGTGCCAAATCACCTTGAATTGCTTGTGATACCCATCAAATTGACAGGTAGGCTCTATATCATGGCTTTCTCATCAAATTTTATGGATGATATGGTGGTTCCTGGCTATGTTTAATTGCCATAAAACTCATAAAACCAACCACTCAAAAACATCAAAACTATGGTGGCTAGGGTTACATAATTGTGGTGTTGATGCCAAGGCTCTATTTTCCTACCATTTTTCCCTCTCCTACCATTTTTCTGTATCCTCCCTTTGTCATTTTTCCTATTATCCCTACCCTAAAACACTACCAAACCCTATCTCCTATCCCTCCACTCTTTGCTCAACATAACACCCCAAAACCCTACCTTATCAAAACCCCAAACCCTACCTTATCAAATCCCCTCACCCCCCTACATATCCCTAAACAAAACTTCTCCCCATAACCCCTATTCCTATCACATTACTCCCCTCCTAATACTCCCTTTTCTTTCATTATTCCCCTTGGTGGCAGATATCACAAAAGCACCCAGTTTCACACCATCATCAAAGGGTAGCCTAAGTGCAGTACACACAGCAGTCATGGCATCTGAGCATTCATCAGAGTATGAGATGGAGACACAAAGGGATTCATCCTCGGAAGAACAGGCTCCCAGGAGACATCATAAGAGTCGGAAACATGTTAGGGATGAGCCAGCTACCCTCACTGAATTGTAGGCCTGCTCTCTAGCCATGTCATGCTTCCAGCACCTATCATGTTTTGAATTTTTTCAAAGGGTGGCTAATGTTAGAGTTCATCATGAGTTGGCCTATCTTTCTGTGCTCCACCTACATGGAGGTCAATCTATCTTGGCAGGGGTCACCTTCACATTGAGACCCAAAACTATCTCAGTGGCAACAGGCATCCCAAATGTTGGAGAACAGTGGCATAAGAAAAAGAAGGTGGATAGGTAACACTATGAGCCTTACATTAAGGCTAGATTATTGAGGTAGCTCACAAGAGTCTTTCCATTCAGATACTTGAAAGATGATTATGCTCCACTCATGAAATTGATCATGAAATACTTCAGCTGTGAGGGGATATTCTCTCGTCTGTATGCCTATCACATCAGGTTGCTCATGCACTTTACTAGGGTTTGGATGATGAACCTACCATTTTTCATATGCAGGAACATAGAAAGGATGAACACCTTCATGCAGTATAAGACCCCTCAGCAACAACTTAACAACGCTTATCACTTTTCTCTTATCCGGATGTTGGTGGACCATCAGTTGGGATTGCAGGGCATTGCTTGGGAGGACTCCATCTACCGTGACCTCTTCAGCACTTCACAAGTACTATCAGAGGTAGAGCATGAGATAGGTGGTCCTTCTCATCAGTATGAGCACCATGAGACCATGACTATGCCAGTATTCGTGACATATCAGAGAGGCCCTAGGCACTTGTTTGCAGCAGCAAAGCGAGTGTTATCTCCACCCGGGGTTGAAGGGGCCTTGCTTCCGGCATCAAATACACAGGTACAAGACAAGGGCAAGAGGCCCATGCATGATGTGGGGCCATCAGGTGAACAGGAGGCTAACTTCACCCTCATTCAGGATGATGATGCAGATGTGGAGAGTGCCCAACTTAGGATGACCATTCAAGAGCAGAACACGGAGATCCAAGACTTGTCACTCAATTTGGAGAGGGCCAAATGGATCATCAGGTACTTAGAGTAGAGGAACAAATAGCTTGAGGACCAGCATGAGATCATGGAGCTGCAAAGCATCCATGAGAATCGATAAGCTCCCTAGTAAAGGAGGATCGAGCTCACTACCTTGGAGCAAGAGATCAACAATGACCATGAGTCTTGGCTTGAGCGTATCAACATACACCTTGAGAGACTGCTATAGAAGGCTGACAGAGACAAAACCATACTAAGGCAGATGGTTTATCATTACAAGGCACGGAACATGAGTTCAAAGGCTCGGATAAGGAGCTTGAAGGCAAAATTGAGCAGAGCAACCAAGAGACAAAAGAGGAAAAAAGAGAAAGATCGGCTTCAAATCTTGGTTGAAGCCTCTGTGGCCCGGCATAGTGCCTCTTAGAGAACCTCCAGCCCAAATTTCAAGAAATTTGGGGCAATTTTGGTCACATGGAAATTTTTTGGTCACAACAGAGGTTTTTTCTCCAGTGGCGCGGCGTTTAGGATTGGGAGCTCCAAATGAAAAATGGCTTGCATTTTTGGATTCAGCATGCAAAATCACAGCTACTGGTCCTTGGACAATAAATTTGGGCATGATTTGAGTCTCTAGGAGGTCAAAAACACCCAAAAAATGGCCTCTCTACCCCTATTTTGACACAGAGGAAGCAGTCTTCGGAGAATGAAGATTTGGAGGGGAAAATGAGCACCAAATTCAGAAATTCCACTTGGGTTGGAAAGTAGATAGGCTAGGCTTTCTAACAAGGACACTTTGGCACATTTTGGACTCCTGCAGGTGCCTCAAAACAACCTCCAAATTGGCGCAACGCATATAGGGAAAAGGCCAAATTCACCTCCGTTTCGTGAAATTTCGATTTGCAACTTTCTCCAAGTGGGACCACTCATCTACACTTCACTTTTTTAGCACATATGGCAAAGTTTAAATCATTTTCACTCCATATTGGCTTTTATCCAAGTGGCAAAGGAAGGCAAGCAGTCACCCAAGCCATTTATCATGTTTGTAACGCTGCACTTGTAGCTAATGGTTGGCTTTCCATCTCCATTTTGTAATGATTCAAGAAACTCCCCAACTCTTGGTCGTTCTATCTCCTCATGGCACATTCTATATTTTATATGCAAACTATTTGCAAAGGGTGGGTTGGCTTGTAAGTTCTGAGAGACTGTGGGAAAGAAACTCTATTTCTTCATTGTATATTTTGACAGAGGATTAATGAAAGGCAGTGGCTCTATTTCATTAGATTCATGTGGTTGTGAGTGTAGCAAATGTGTCTCTTATGTTTCATATGTATTTAGTTATGTTTCATAGTTCATTTCATATTCATTTCCAGTGAAATTTTCTAAGTTAGATAAGGTAGAATTCATTTTTATTGCTCTTCCTGTGGGAAAATTTCATGTTTAGTGTTCTTCTTCCGTTGAAAAGGATTCATGTTGTACATGCCCTTTTCACCCTCCTAAGAAATCTCTCCATTCCATTGGATACCTATACCAATAGGTTTCGTATTTCATGATTGGCAAATTCAAAATGCCAAATATGCTCTGCTTTGCTGATAGAAAGATCCCATATTTCCAAGACAAGGCAAGGTGTGTACATGCCTTCATGTTTACTAAATTTTGATGGATGGTCCAACAGTCTAATCTGGATCATGCCATGTTTCAATTTTCTGTTGTATAATAGAGAAAGAATTCTATCCAAACTGTTTAATCTTGGCAGACCAATAGTTAGGCAGAGAAGCTAAGGTTCCCAACTGCTTAATCTGGGGCCTTGGAAGCAATAAGGGTAGTATTAGATAGGCAATCAAAAGAAAAAGCCAGTGGAAAAGAAAAGGCACATAAGGGCCTGCAAGTCCAAGTGCACCCTCCAAGAAGAAACAAAAAATGCTAGGTATGTAGATGGGTAGGTAGATGGGGTTGCAGAAGTGGTGTTCCTTTCAAACTGAATCTTGTTGGTCAATACAAGGAAAGCAACACAATGGAGCATGTCTAACTTCCCTTTTTTCCTTGTTTTTCACTCATTACTAACATCCGTTCACCAGTTGTGTTTATGAAAGAATTCAAGGTTTTATGTTGGTTCTTGTTTCCTTTAAGAGCCACATTTCTTGTTCAAAATTCTTTTCATTTTGATCTACTCCCTAAGCTAAGTTGTTTTCAAATAAACTTAGTGATATCACTCCTCATTCACCTTCTCCCTCCATATAAACCTTTAACTTCTATTATCTAACTCCCTATGTCACCCTTTCCCTACTATTATAACACCATGGTGTATAAACCCCAAGCATTCTATAAATATCCCCCCCCTTGGCATTATAGCCAAATGATTCACTACTAGGGAATTAAATTGACATCTGGTTAGTTTAAGAACCCAAACCTTACCTCTTTGTCTCCCTCAAAATTCATTTACCCATTCAACCCTCCATTTGCCTAAGAAACCTTGGAAAAAACCCATTTGCACTCTTTAACCCGCTCAAAAGGCAAAAATGCGTGGAAAAAACCACTTTTTCCTCCTTATCCTAAGTTTGGGACCCATCTGTGCTTTTATACGAAATTGCATGAAAAACCCACTTAGCCTAAGTTTTTTAAGCCATGCGCGATTTTGCAAAAATACATTGAAAAACCATAATTTTTGCCTTATCCTAAGTTTTGAACTATGCGCGACTTGATAAAGAAATACATTAGAAAACCATGCAATTCACAAATATTTCTAAGAGTCCCACCGGGCACAAATCCCGGGAAAAATAATTTTTTATTACCCGCCCGATGCCGTATCGTCCGGACAGTTCATCAACCCGTTGACCGTCTGATCGGGCACTTTTCATCCAACGGTTGACGTAGATATCGGACCGGCCCCGACGTCCGAATGATAGCGTCCGATATCTGTCAGAGGCTGACGTCAGGCCTTGGCCACGCGTCGCCCCCACAGCGTATCAGAGCCCCCTCTGACAGATTCCCTTCCGTATCATAAGCGGTGCAATATGATACCACTGTGGTTTCCGATTTTCTGCCAATCCGCCTGCCATCATCATCGCTATGTCACTGCCTGCATCATCGCCGCATCCGTGCCCCCGTCCACCATTGCTCCACTTGTCTGCCACCTCACCACCCTCGTGGACCACTCATAAGCCGCCACATCACCTGATGACGTCATGCTGACGTCATCCAACCCTGACCCACCCGATGACGTCATGCTGACGTCATCCGAAAAAAGGCACCAATATCCCAAAAATCCATATTTTTGCCAATTTTTCGCGTTTTTTTCACTTTTTTCATAAACTGTTGTTGCGCCTTCTGCATGCATTTTATGTCCAAAATTGCACCAGCCAGCTGAATTCGACCTGGAGACCTTCGGCACGCCTACCCACCTGCATTTGTGACCCGGACCGTCAAGTTTACCAGGTACTTATCCCTGCAAATCTTCTCTACGCCTAGTTTTGTCTACAAATTGACTATATTCACTAAAAACACTGAGAAACACATAATTCACCAGCAAATCCCTTCTGCCCAGTTCCCATTGGAAGTTGAAAGCTCGAAATTCACTAGCTAAGACTTGTTCAAACATAACTTTCACATAACCTGCATTCTGTTTGCGCAGTCATGAATAGGAAACCCGAGCTTACACCTAAATACTGTGAAGGAACTCGTTGAAAACAAATATTTACTCTCCCATTCACTGTTGTGTGCAGTATTTCAATTGCTGCGGGGTACCCTATCGTCCTCTGTTTCTCAATTCACCCCTTTTTTCCAAGAAATACTCTTTTCTGTTACACAGCCTAGTAACATCAATTTACATACAAAACAGAGTTCTTAAGTAACCATGGAGACTCCAGTAGCACCTGTGGCCCTCAATGTTGCCCCTTTGAATGCCCCTCAGAGAGAATTGGAGTGGCAACCTTTAGCAGACTTGGATTATCAAATCTCTTGAGACTCCCTACACATAGCAAGTTCCACCTCCACCTGCTAAGATGAAATTAAAGGCCAAACATGTAGATGGAACAGATATATTGGGCTATTTGGGATTCCTTCCTCCCAATCTTCAAAGCTTCCTCAGGTCAACCAATTCACCTGACCTAATTCACCATGCTGTTG
>APFE030184019.1:17619-33955 GCA_000404065.3 Pinus taeda
AACTATAGGACAAGCTCTCAGCTGATCAAAATGGGAATTGCCAACAGGACTGAGACCATTTCAATGGTCAAAAGGGTCGTGACACTAAGAAACCTGGTACAAACCTTAGAAAGAAGAAGCTAGGATATGCAGGCAGACATCAATAAATTCCAGGACAAGTTCATGGCATTGCAGAACAGAGTTCTTCCTAGCTTGATGGAGCCCTCAGGAAAACTACTTTCATAAGAAAAATATGCCAAGAGGGTCAACACATTTGCTGCTAATCAGATTGCAGAAAGGCCAGCACATCAGCAAAAAGAGGGCCAGCATCAGGACAGACCCTTTTCAACAGGTTGGACAACTTATTCTTCATTATGAATGAAATTACTCACTTGTTTGATGAGCCTCCCAATTTTTATAAGTATACAGAGGCAGATGAGACCATAGGGTCAATTTTGAGGCATCAATTGCCTACACAGGAAGTCTGGAATAGTTTGATACAATTACTGCTAAACCAAAGCTAGTAATTATGTTTTTTCCTTTTGAAATATACAAATTGTCATGCACAGGAAAATATGGATATATCAGCATGTATGCAGAAAGAGGCTGACCCAACTCAGCACAACCATTTGGCCACCACAGCAGCACTGACAGTTACAAGTGACAGGGCCGAAAAGCTACAGGAGGACAAAGCTGCACAGACACGTCATTCAGCAGTAATAACAAAGCATTCAACCGACTCAGTGAGCTCCAAAGGTCGAAATCTTCTGACAGGAGTAAAGAGCATTTATGTTGTATTAAAGGTTGTAATAACTTCTTATCTACTATTTTTGTATGAGTTAATGAAGATATTTTATTTCTCAGATGACTCAATGCCTGAGATATTTTGTATGAGAGACTTCTATATATTCCCCCTCGCATGAGATAGCAGAGGTTGGACGTTGGATGTTGGAGATTATTGATATCTATTCTATTGTTCTTTTACTGTAAACTCTCAGAGAAGTAATACAAAAGATGATGGAATTTCCAAAGCTCTGTGTTGCTTGATGCATTGTGGTGTTTAGCTGAAAGTTACAGGATTCCTGCGTATTTCATGGCACAATAAGTTTTTCTTATAACTCTTTGTTATGTGTTTTGTTATCTTTCATATCTCTTTCAATGTTTCCTATGTCTTACAGTGAATAGCAAGGAAAAAGAATAGTTCCAGGATTTAATCACAGATTACCCTGAACTCAATCTAAGCTATTTTGAATGTTTTTCTTCAGTTATAGTAATGAAGGCGTAATTCTTAATTGCCACCCTTTCACACTATATCTTTCACAATGATTATTGTTCCAGGAATTCAAGTTTGCTCCTGAGGAATATATCTCTTTCTCACACCCCAGCTTAGTGGAAAATTCTTAATTGCTTTTCACTGGTTGTTTACATTCCACCATCATAATTTCAAGTTTGTTTCATGAAGTATCTAAATGGCCCTGTAACTCCAGCTGCTCGTACTCAAGATTTCAAGAAACCAATAGCCACAGACTCCATTTCCCAATGGACTAACATTATCTGCAGATCTCCACTTTAAGTACAGAAAGACATCCTTCCAACCAAACATAAACCAAAACCCATACTTCAAAACTAGCCTAAAATCTCCACATAACAGAGACAAACCTTAAAGAGAGAGCCCTCTCTGATCACAGCTGGGATAGAAGCTGTAATCCAAAGATTGGTTAGTGGTTACCCCGGTCGTATTCCCTTGGGAGTCAAAGGGAACAACCTGGGTGTTAACACATTCCACGTTATTCCAAACTAAATTGCTAGACTTTCTGCCTATCTTGCCTCATGAAGTAATCTATGCCTTTTTATTAAATTCTCTACTCATTGTTGTCCTTGGGTCCCTACCATCCTAGAAACTCAGTCATTCATAAAAAATTGTTTCTTGTATCCATAATTACTTACTAGCCTAAGATCAATATTTCACTATAAGTCATCTCGGACCATTTCATTTATCTATTCACTGAGTGTGACTCGGAGAGAGCCCTCTCCTGTTCTGGTAGGGCTAGCTACCAGACTGAGCGTGGTTTTTGGTTACCCTAAATTTTGCCTTCCTTCAACCTAAGGCAGATTTTGGTGCTAACAGAGCGTGGATTGAAGTCTCACTCGAAGCAGTATGGGGGATGCTGGAACCAAGTTTCCACACCCTTGAGATGGTTGTGATGCGAGTTTAGTCCAATTAGACTTGCCTTCACGCAGGTGGCTTTGCGCTCTATTCCACTCTTCAGTACCTTTGTGATTTGTAACAATCGACTTTCACGCAGCCCTAACCAAGGGTTGAATTCCTTTCGCGTTGCTAAGGCAGCGAATTGTGAGATCTCCTAAACTACGCCAAGTATCTTACTTAATAGATCTTGATTATCCTCATGTAAACAGATATTCTAACTTGCATTCACTTAGCCAATATAGTTATACACATTCATGCATCATATAAGAATTACAAGTGAAATTCATACCCAATATAACAAATACATAAACAGTAGATAAAGACGCGAAATTGATAGAAACTTCTCTTTATTAATACTTCTAGATAATTACAGACTCGACTTGTCCTGCGCAATCAGCTGCAAGGGTCCACGCACTCAACTACAGACTACTAGGCCTCTACGAACTACTAGGCCTCTGCTTACTTAGTTGTGGAGCCTCTACTTATGCTACGACCCAAAACTTAGACTTACACTTCAGATCTATCTCACATACATCATATGTTCTTCATCTTGCATCTACATTGTTTTAACTACTTAGATCTTCACTCTATTTATCCAATCCCATGGTCTGTGAACCATGGGTAGATATTCTACAGCCGACATTACATTATCAAAATAAGGGTGAACAACCCTATGACTTGTTAACAACTACACGCTTCGCACCCACAAAATGCGGAGTCTTTACATTGGAATTACAAAATCAGACCAAAATATGGGCTCTAATTCCCAAAACTTCCCTTGGGGGATCCCGCGTCCAACATGTCAGGACAAGGGAAAGAATGAAATTCTTGGAGAATAGGGATGAGCTTAGCTCATGATTGACAACCTGTAAGACATGATGCAAGAATGAAACAACAAAATAAGAAGAAGAAGCATGCCACATGATGAGTTATTGAGCTAAAACCATCTCATACATATATGAACAGGAACATTCCAGAGGTTATTTGCAAATCAGTTCACAATAAGTTACCGGCATGGCATGGAATAAGAAGGCAAGGACTCAAAGAAAACATGCAAGAAATAAGCCAAGAATCAGTCCATTAACATATTACCACATGAAAGAACACATACAAACACAGTGGTAATATAGGATAATCAATACAACCACCATAAATATGCATGCGAATCAATGCCAAAAGTGAAGAACTTCTTATTATCAATGTTTCATATTCAGAAATTTCATCAAAGCCCAATTGTGGAACATGGGCTTCTCATACCATCTCCCAAAATAAAACCCTAACCTCACCACAACTCACCCTACTAGCTGCGAAGAGTTGAGTTCCTTTAGCTCCTTGAGCACAAATTGTCTATCTATTTCTAGTCCTAGCTGAAGTGCTAAAGTCCCCTGAAAATGAGGCATGAGGGTATATTTATAGAGGTGAGGTGATTGTTCACCTACCGTGACCTTTCATCTACCCTCATGACTCTTGAACTTCATCACAACTCTCTCTCATGTCTAATGGCTATTACATGCATAAATCAATCTAAGCATATTTTTTGGCATCATGATGAGAAATATTTATATTATGATAGCAGAGAAGGCATGAGGAGAGTACAGAGGGATTTGGGAAACACTAAAGTGCCTATTGCCAAGGTTATTTCCAAGCCACAAGATAGGGTCACATTGTCTTAAATGGTTATTTTATTTCTAGTGTGTCTCAAGTGCATGGAAGTGATCACCTTAAAAACATGTTGTGCCATTGGTTTTGCTACATGGTCCTAGATATGGTTTGCTTACTTGTCAAAACCCTAGTTGTACAGCCTTCTATATCATTTGTGATGAACTCCTAGCTGACATTAATGGCCCAACCCCATATTCCTTTACATGGTTAGTAATGAGCTTTGATATTTCCTTCATAAAAGGCATAGTGCTTTAACAAAATGATGATGTATTTTCCATGTCTTTGATTTGCCTTAGTCATTGGCTTAATTCGAACATCCATGAAGCATTGGACATAAGCGATGAACAATCACCTTTGCAATTGGAATCCTTCAAACACAAATTCACGTCCATTAGTTAGGATTCCTTAGTAAAATAAGAAGTGGTTATCACAAGTAATATTTAAAAAAGAAAAAGTTCATAGCCCTAAGGTGTCATTAGTAAAATTTCTTGACTTGATTTCCCTTTTCTCTTTTTGATATCAACTTTCATCGCCTTGCTAACTACTTAGTTGCTTTCACAAAGTTCTTGTCAAACCCCATCTTAAAAAATTGATGCAACATTGTCTTATCCTACTCTAAAAAACTTCAATTGTTGTTGCTATGTGAAATGAGTAATCCAATGCAACCACCTCATAATTTCCAAAGTACAATGTCCTCTTCCTCTTTGTTTGGTCACCATGTAAAACAAGGCAATGTCAAAATTTGGATGATTGTGGGCTGGTTTCAGTACCAATGTTGAGTTGATTACACGAATAAGCTACTAAATGACAACATTAACTCCTAAAAGATACCAAAAATGATGATGGTTGCTACAAGGTTCTTCTATTCAAACCTGCAAAGAATTGTTACACATTTCCAAATCAAATAATGAAAAACAAATTCCATAACCATCCCCAATCCATCCATTACCTTCCAACTTTGAGACTCATCTTTCTCTACGACCAAAGGTTCCCTTTTTCTATTTGAACTACTGCTCCAAACTTTCTTCAAGGAATGGACCAAAATGATCAGAATTTGTCACAAAGAAAATGTAATACCTACCACATAGGCCACCAACTTCAAACCTTGATAGGGCCCCTTTTTTTATTCCTTGTAACTCATCTCTATATCCAACAATGCCATAGTAGGTTGGTTTAACCATACTTAAATAAGGATATTATAGTTGTTATCATCCCATGGTGTAGCCTCCTTTATACTGAAACATTTCAAGATTTGTACTTTAGTGCCATTTATTTGTGATGCAGGAGCATCCTACTCAAAAAATCAATTTGTACTTGGGTGACTTAGGGGATGTGATGAAATTTAATTTATTAATAAGAAGTTTGTATATTTTAATAAATTGAGTGAGAAATATGTGTGTGAGGTTGTAATTGTAAATATTCTCATATAATTGAGAATATGAGAGATGTTTGACTTGTGTATATCTCATAGAGATCTTAGGGATTAGGAGATCCTAGAATAGGGGATTAGTTGAGTTAAAAGAGGGATTACATGATTTTTAGGAGTTTGGTGAGGAGATTTTATATGATCTGGACTGAAATTAGTTCAGAATCCTTTCATTGTAAATATGATATGCTTGAAAGGAAATAAATGTTGGGATCGAATAGGAGGTAGAAAGTGAGCATAGGTGAAGAGTTGAGAAAGGCGGCCATTTAAAATAAAGGAAATCGAGCCAAGTACTATAGATGTTTGAAACTGGTTGATAAAATAGCATTTCCTTTGCGTATGTTATCTGAATTTTATTCTGCTGAGTTTGTATATGATTATTTTGATACTATCTTGAACGCCTTTAGGGTTTGAGCTGACATGATAGCAAAGACTTATTTTATTCCTGAGATTTTGAAATCAATGCACAGAGGAAATAGAATCTGGCAAAAAAAATCATTGTATATCTTTGCATACCTGAGAATTGCGTAAGTTTGAGCCTATTCGAAAGAGGAGCGAAATAATTTTGAGAGTAATAGTGGATAATTTTGAACCTTAGATAAGTATAACAAAGTTGTGGGAAAGCGCAAGTCAGAATTAATCATTAGTCTTTGTTTCTGTTGTTATCGATGAATTCTGGAATGGCATTGAATTAATTTCTCTTTGTTGATACGCTATCAATTTCATATATTATCTCAATGTTGGGTGGCATTGATCCTTCACTGTAAAGGATTGGGGAATTATTACAATATGTCATAATTACGATTTCTAGTGTGGTTTGTATTGAATTTAATGTTATTTTGACTTGGTCCTTGAACCATTAAATCATATTACAGTTGAAAGTTCAGTTTGAGTTAGATTGTTGAGTTTAACTATTGCAGTTTGGCATGAGTAAAACGAATTCAACCTCAGTCTTATTCATGTGTGGAGAAGACAGAGTGTAGATTGAATCGAATTGTGAATTTTCTTGTGAGAGGGTTTCTCTGTGTTGAGCAATATTAATGAAATCAAATGATCCACAGTTGTGGACATATACTTTGAAAATTTGGCTTATGTTGACAGGAGGAGTTAGAATTGATGGTAAGGAAGGAAGCGCAGTGAAACCCGACAAGAAATCCACAGAAAACCATTGTGCATATACTGATGTGAGGACGGTAAGGAGATCTGGAAACATATTGTTGATTTCAAAATACAGTTCCCGTGACAAAAACTCAATTCTTGTTCCAGAGTTTTTATTCCTATTCAGACATATAGTTTCTTGTTCGCACCTTCAACGTTCTCATATATCCAGTGAATAGAGGCACAAAAGGTTCCAATGAGGAATTCATCTATTTTGTATGGTCTTATGTTCATTTTGAATCCAAATTTATTTTAATGCTGACGGTCTGAAGAGTTCATAATCAATGCAGGATTTCATAAACATGTATTGCCATTGAATAGTAGTTGAAAATTGTAGCAACTGGGATTGAGTAATTCTGGATCGGGGTTCGGCATCATTTTGGTATCAGAGATTGATTTGCTCTAAAATATGATCAAGATTGGGGATAGAGCCTGTAATGCTCTTTGTGGTAGCATAAGTGGAACTTGTGCATGAAGATTGAATTTAGTGTAGAAGAGGGCAGTAAATTGCAGAGGAGAGTTAGTAGAAGGTACCTGAAGACTGAGGAAGATTACAACTTGAGATCATTCCATCTAAAGTAAGAGTGAGAACAAGACAAGATCATGGAAAGAAGGTATTGTTAAGTGGTGAATTTTGATGAACACTGATGTGTATATGCAGGTAGCAGTAAACAAGGAAATTGTGGCAGCCATACAATCAAAAGAACAAGGAGGGAGAAGAAGTGCAAAAGCCAAAGAAGAGCAAGGGGATGTGTTGGAGAGGTAAATCCCCTCTACAGATAGAGGCAATCCCTACTAGCCCAGAACGGGTCTAGCAACAATCAAACAATGCTACCACGCAAGTTCCTAATTGCAAATAAAAGGTAGGTGATGAAGACCTACTTGGATTCCAATGCTTTTGTTCGTAGAAGAGACGTCGCCCACGCTCCTTTGCTTTGGCCAGTCACAATCCTCCACTATCCTCGTGAATGGACACCTACACACAAAGGGAACAACACAAACACAAGTGTGAAATCTAATAAATGAAATTATACATCAGTCAGGAAGGACATAATTTAGCATTAATCATTACAACAATGAGAATGGAACCATAATGATAGTCATCTATTATTAATAATCAACAAAGGAGAATACAACCAACGTCCTGACATCAAGTCCTCCTTTGGCTGGGTGCTCAGCTACACAATTCTTCAAAGCTTGAAGGGATGATGGGACAAGCCTCTCTCTCTTTGGTGACAAGATCTCCTTACTTAGGTTAAGCCTTATGGACACAAAGAAGGCTCTTGCAACTCCAATCTCTTGATATCTTCCTTTCAGCACAAGTATCACTACCACTAGCTTTCTCAAGGCATGGAGACAAGATTTTATAGATGAAAAGGAAGGGATAAGATCAATCACAACAATAATGGATTTGGATTCATCACTTGGAAACTTCTATGGAATGGTGGCAAACTACTTCCCATTCAAGGAGATTCGAAGCCAAACCATCTTCACTTAACATAGGTTCAGTTGGTGAATGAGTTGGAGAGAACTTTCGGAGGTTGATTGGTTAAAAAATTTTCCCAAATAGGTTGGCGCTATTGCGACTCTGGGACAGAGCGCTAATAGTGCGCCCCTTTTATAGGATTTTCCCCATTGGCGCGGGAAGAACACAGTGGCCCAGCGCTAATGTAAAAAGGGCCATTTTTAAGGGAAAACTACAGGAGATGTCTTCAGGGCATATGAAGCTCATGTTCAGAGGGGAATGAGGCAAGTGGTTTCAAGTCTTGTCACTTCTCACAAGTCCCAAAATGTGTCCTCCATGGTGCAGGAGAGGGGTAACAGGGACGGTGACAAACGGTGACAAATTACTATGTAACAGATGCCCCCTAAAGCATGAGGCCCGAGAGAGAGAGGGGTGAAATTTTTTACAAGAACATGTGTGACTGAAAACACGGCTGCCGGAGAACTTGCGAAAAAGAAGTACAACTGATATCTCAAATACATGATATATGTGGTATGGGCGCAGCCATCCGTAACATAGTATATAAAAACTGGATCCCAGGCATGGACGCAGCCATCCGATGAGGATCAATGAATGGACTCAGGTATGGTCGCAGCCATCCAATGAATGAGTCATGTAATGATTACAATAATCCACAAAATGTAACCCGGATTTCAATATGCACAATCTGGGGTCTTGTGCTCCAACTCGACCCGAACACAGTACAAGTTCAAGCATGTGAATACAGGAGTCGAAGTCGAACATGCATGAACATCGTCTGATTACCAGTCAATGATGAAAACTATTAACAGACGCGAGATGGGCCACCAAT
The DNA here is from genome assembly GCA_000404065.3 of Pinus taeda. Lineage (NCBI taxonomy): Eukaryota > Viridiplantae > Streptophyta > Pinopsida > Pinales > Pinaceae > Pinus > Pinus taeda. The sequence goes on from APFE030184019.1 coordinate 26,369, forward strand.
AATGACGATGGTCCTCAAGGTACTATAGGTACAATCCACGGCGTGTGAATCAATGAGCCAGTGTCGAACACCCGTAGAATCATCCGATCAGAGGCCAATGATGAAAACCTCGCGTCGAACACGAAGAACCTGCCATTGAGGCATGCAGGCTCCAAGGTACCTGAAGGGAGTCTCTAGGTCATCTTCCTAGATAATGAGCTGAATTCGACAGGAAGCGATATTGATCGAAGGTGGGCCATAATGTTTCCCACATCATCGACATGAGACAGAGAGGGACAACATGCTTTGTGTGAGATATCGGAGGGAGGTTGAGTATTCTGCAGAGGTGAACTTCTCTTGAACATATCGGTGGCACAACAGCGGATTTGGCAGTATTTGATGTCAAATGATCAGGGGTCATGATGACAAGACGATGAGCAGATGAATGGTCAAATAGGATAACCCAAACCCATGGAGGCAAGTGTGAAACGAGATGAGATGTCCCCACCCAGACACGAATGCAGATAAGTGCCATGTTCAAGTTCGACATACTGCCGACGATGACGATTACAGTTCCTTTATTCCCCCACCATTTCTGGCAAGTACCCCGATTATTTTTGGATGGCAAGCTTGACGAGGATAGCATATGCTTGAATGGTGTAATTGTGAAAAAACCCGATGTCATTAAAGTTTTAACGAGTCTGACAAAGGAAAAACTCGGCCTCTTTTCATGTTTAGAGAGTTTGAAAAGACAGAAAAAAGAAAACTCCAGGGGTGTCCTTTTTCGTAAAGTTGTGACTCTCGAGCCCGAAAAAGTATAAAACTATGCTCGAAAGAACCGCCCGGCCATTACGACTGAGGAGTACTTTTCGTAAGTAGTGACATCGACCCGAAAAAGTAAAAAAGCGATCGATATCACGTCGTTTCGTCACCATTAACGAACCTGAAACGACAAAGGCCCGACGATATTTTCATTTTTTACATGGTCGGAAAAGAGTTTAAAGACGACCACCTCTTATTTACATTTAACGAGTCAAGAGGAACAACTCGGCCATATTTTCATGTTTAGCGAGTCAGAAAAGAGCTGAAATATGACTCCACAGTGACTTTTTCGTGTATTTACTGAGTCCGAAAAAGTATAAAATACAACTCATTTCACCATCAAACCTGCGTGAAAGACCTGTCACTGCACAAGAAGCAAGCGTAAAATCCATTTTCGACCAGAAATATATTAAAATATTCAAAAATAACCTTTTTAAACCCAAAAATGAGTCAAAAAGTCTATAAATATGGTGAAAATGTAAAAAACAAAATTACTTTTACTTTTTACCTCTTGAAGAGTGGGAGTGGTCTGTTTGGAGAGCAAACTTTAGGCAGTGAATACAGCCAATCCGTGCAACCATTCGCGATTTCGTCAGCTCCAGGTAAGAGGCGCTTCCCTTAGCTCCATTTTTATACCATTTTTCATGCATTTTATCCCTGATTGAACCTCTGCAAGGAGGAATTCAAAATTTAGGGCTTCGCCCCATTGGCGCGGGTATCCGGCACAAACCCGCGCTAATGGGGTAATTGGCCCAAAGGGGTCGCGCTAACCGCGCAACTCAAATTTTTGCATAGAATTTCTCCTTGTATTTGAATTTCTTCCGGTTTATAATTTCACCAAGGTTTTAATGATGTTTTATTTATCCTTGTGGGTACAGGAAATAAGCAAAATGGTGGTGGAATGGAAAGAACAAGAACATGATTCCGTGGATGCCTTGGCCATTGAGGACGTGGGGTGTATGAATGTTTTGAGGGACTGTGGCCTCAAAAAGTTCTTCCTCACATCATACATGCGATCTCAACCTAAATTGCTACAGTTCATAATTGATGCTTGGGACGTGGATGACCAAGTATTTCGTCTACGGGGCCAGACCTTAGAGCTAGAGGTATCCGATGTATACTTCATTACTAGGTTGTCATGGAGAGGGGAAATTCCCATTTTGACTGGAAGTAGACCTTCCAGAGAGAAGGTAGGCGAAGTAAAGGCCCGAGTGTGTCCGGAAGCACAATTCGGGAGGAACAGTGCCAAGGTGGCTATCAACACCATCCAGGACTTGACACTCAAGGCGATCTTATTCACCATCACGCGTGCAGCTGGGGTACAAGCGCCCCATGAGTTGAGCAAAAATCATCTGATACTAGCGACAGAATGTCTCAGCCCCACCATCTTTGATTGGGCTACAGTTGTGACTACTAATATCAAAAGGCAGCTCACAAATTGTAAGCGTGCAGGAGTGAAACAGTTCGCGTATGGCTCGATTGTGGTGTCGTTCTTTTTGGAATGATTACCACTTTTCCAGATCCAGGGAACTGTAGTGGCTAATCCATTGCCACGAGAGCCTAGGATGGCTCGCTGGGCAGCATTGATGCCCAAAGGAGGAGGGGGCCAGGAGATGTCATGGCGGCCCGAATTCTTCATATGGCTCCACCGTCAGCTGATCGTGGTAGAGGATTGGCTGTATGAGGGGACCAATTTCATGGGGGACCCAGACCTCCCACTACCAGAGGGAGAGGAATGGGAGGAGGAGTTAGGTATGGACTCCTTGTTTTTGATGTTTTATATATTTTCATTTTTTTTCCTTTTCATTACATGCCTATTCTAATCGCCTGTTGAGACGATTGGTGCGCGCGGTGACGTGCTATCATGAGCACCACCACGATTAGACTCCTAGGCTTTATTTTATGCATATTTTTTGAGAGATATGTGTCTTAGAGGTACAGAGAACACAGACTCTATCCAGACATGTACACTTATTTCTTGAGCGCCTCAGTGCGCCATACGATATATATATATTATATATATATATATATATACTATATAATATATATATATTATATATTAATATATATATATATATATATATATATATATATATATATATATTATATTATATATTATATATATATATATATATATATCTATATATATATATATATTATATATATTCATGTGTTATGGTTTATTGTATTTTATGCTTCTTGAATTATGTTTATTCACATATTATGCAAATATCTGTCCAATAAATAGTTAGCTAATGCATCGGTTACTGTATTAAGTCGTCTTGGAATATGTTGATAAGTAATAAAATAAAAATCCCTTTCCAATAACTTAACACGTAAATACAACCTTAAAATGCGATGATCTGTGACGGAATAACGTCCATTGAGCTGGTGGACTACAAGTTGAGAATCCAAGTTTACAACCAATGTGCGAATGTCGAGGTTAATCGCCTCAGCTAATAATTCAATCACAGCACTATATTCAGCAGCATTGTTCGTCGTACAACCCAGACACACTCCTTGAATATCTACTAACTCACCATGAGGATCGTAGATCACCCATGCCGCAAATGACAAGTTGCGAGTGCTGCGGGAAGCACCATCAGCGAAACCAATGTAAGGTGATCCAGACTTCTATTCAAGAAGCAAAAGACACAATAAGCGGTAATCATGCCGATATACCTAAAAAACTAAACAAACACGCACACACAGCACACTGCTGAAAGCATACGTATGTACAAAAATAAAGAGCTCGCATGATACTTGGTTCAAGTCAAGCCCATTTCGGGACTTGCCTTATCGCATTGTTGCGTAACCGACCTAGATAATGTAGGCGTCGCTTCGGCCTGTTTTATAGAATGATCGATAGCATTGATGATCTGCCCATGCCCCCCGGCCGAGCAAGGGTTACAAGCTAGAGGGTCAATGCCCCCTTGTGCAGAGGGACCGAGGGCCGCAACGGAGTGCAATGAGGGATCAGAGCGAGTAGAAACCAAACCGAGCAAAGCAAGGTTCGAAGGTGGGAGTGAGAAGACACCCATGAGGGTAGGGTCTTTGAAAAGCCCGGCTCCCACACTCTCATAAGGAACAGAGGTATGCTCAACGAAAGGTACATTTCCTTCAGAAGAGGAAGCGAAGAAGGAGAGCTGGTCTACCGTGACAATTTTCCCTTGGTGAGGGAAATGGATGACACGGAAGAGGGATGAAGCTACGGCACGCATGGCATATGTCCAACTTCGGCCAAGAAGGAGGTTATATGTGAGATTCGCGTCAACGACCTCAACTTCTACTTCCACAGTTTTCCCTTCTAAAGTGATGGGCAATCATTGAAGAATACCATAAGGACGGGATTCTCTCCCATCGAAAGCTTCCAAAGTTGTAGGAGATTGGCTTAGAGTCGGAGACCCGATCGCTTTCCAACAAGCAATAGACATAATGCAAGTCGATGCGCCCTCATCAATAACTGTACGATGAATCGTTTTTGAGTTGATGATGACTTTGATAAGAAAAGCGATCTGATGAGGCAGCCTAGGGACATGGCTCTCGAGATCGAAGGTAATCATATCCGAATCTGCTGGGTCAATGCCACCGATGGCCGATAGCAGGAACTTCCTCTTGGGGGGGCAGCTCTTGAGAACTTCTAAGGCGGACATAGCCGACGGAGCCTATGCTAAGTCATCAACTATGCTATAGTGCTGGGCAGCACGAGCATTTGGGTTGTAAGAAGATCTTCTGAGTACTCCTTTAGGAGGGGGTCGGATGGTCGTTTCAGTACTTGGTCTCTCAATATGGAGTGGACCAGAGCTGGACGAAGGAGCACTTGAGGGAACCTCAGGCTCCTTCCCGGCGGACGACGGATACTCCTTTGCTCGAGTCGTTACATGAACGGGAATAGATCCAACCATGAAAACTTGGGAACCAAAGGGAGAAGAAGACGGATCAGCCACCATTTGATTTTTTTGAGAGGGTAAAGGTTCTTTAAGAACCACGGGGACCCCAGGAGCACCTTTCAACAAACGACTAACTTCGGATCGCCGTGGGCAGTCCTTAGTATAGTGATCCTCCTCACAAATGAGACAAGAATATTTGGGTTTGCGCTTAGCTCCTTCCTCGGCTGGAGGTTTGGAGGATTCCTGTTTAGGTTGTTCATATTTATTTTTCCCTTTCCCCTTTTTCTTTCCTTTCGAGGCCTTACCTGCCATGGTGGACTGGAAGACGTTGACCTCGGAAGTATTTGCAGAATTTGAACCACCCTGAGAAGTGTTTTGGTTAGAAGCATCTGATTTTTGCTTCCCAGGGTTCGAAGGTGATTTTTTGGAGGCCAGATTCACAGAGCCAATAAATCCATCGACAGATGGCTTCGGCGGAGCCTTGTATGTACCGGGTCTTGGGGCGTCAGGAAAATACTCATACAAAGTACCTAACTGAGAGTAAACTAAGTCAAGGTACTGAGCACGCGCGATTGCTTGCTCTTCAGTCACGCAGGCTCCCATAGCAATGTCCCGTGCAATCTTAGGGACAAAGGAAGTCGTGAACCAATCGGTGAGGAGTTGATCAGGAACCCAAAACTTGATCAACCGGCGATTCCTTCTCCATTCATGAATATGATCAGAGATATGCGTAGCTGTATCCTGCTTAAGAGACATAAGGAGGTGGGTCCCTGTCTCGTACCGAATGGGTAACTGAAAGTGAGTAAGGAATGCCATAGCCAATGAATTAAAATCCTAAAATGACGCGCAGGTCAATTCAATATACCATTTAGTGGCGGAACTAGTGAGAGTCCTTTGGAAGAGGCGAAGTCGAATTGAATCATCAAGCCATGAATTAGATGAACACCATAGGTGATACGTTATTACATGGGCTTGCGGATCTTCTCTGGCTTTGTCGTCGAATTTGGGACAGTCGCCGGGTATTTTAGTTGGAACTGGTGGCCATTGTGGATTATGTAAAATGGGATCATTTGTTAATTTCGACACATTGGGCAGTACCAACGTCGCTAGAAATGGTAGCTGCGGGTTGAAGGACATCTGTGGATATGAGGTAGGGCCAGAATTCCATCTAGTTGCTGGTTGCCCCCACTGACCTTTTCCAGATGGACCAGGTCCAAAAGGACCCTATCCATAAGAATTTTGTCCATAAGGGTTATATCCAGAACCCGATGGTTGATATTGGTTCTGCCCCCCAACTCCCCATTGGTTACCATATTTCCCTGCAGGTTGCTGATAATTTTGATAGGGGTTGACCTGCGGTTGTTGGTAATTTTGATATGGGGTATATTGATTTTTCCCCTGGGGTTGCTGGTATCCATATGGTTGTTGGGTTCCATATTGAGCCTGGGAACCAGGCGGCATCTGATGAGAAGGTTGGGATTGGTACCCACCTGAATAAGAAGGTTGGGATTGGTACCCACCTTGTGACTGGAGACCAGCTTGATTCTGGGGTTGGTAACCAGGTTGAGGCTATGAAGCAGGAACCATCTGCATGCCCGGTTGAGCCGCCCCAGAAAGATATCCTTGAGAAGGTTGGGCCATCTGGCTGAAAGGTTGTCCTAGTTGGATCTGAGACAGACCCATTTGCCCAGAAGGTTGAGCTTGTTGAGCGATGGGCTGTCCTTGTGCAACCGAAGGTTGTCGTTGTAGACCAGATGGTTGATTAGGCTGAGCAGTGGGTTGGCCCTGCTGTGCGTAAGGCTGGCCACCTTGCCCAAAAAGGTAACCTTGTTGGTTTCCGGGTTGTCCTTGTTGACCATAAGGTTGTCCCAGGTTCCCGTAGGGCTACCCCGAAGGGTATCCCTGCTGGGGCCCAGGTTGTCCTTGTTGAGCATAGGGTTGTCCCAGGTTTCCAGAAGGTTGCCCAAGATATGTATAAGACGGACCACTAGAGGCTAAAGGTTGTCCCTGATAGGGTTGTCCTTGCAAGCCTCCAGGTTGACCTGGATAGGTCTGACCATGATACTGCTGCCCATGATTAGGCTGCGAGTAGGATGGTTGACCCTGGTAGGGTGGTCCTTGGGATGGCTGCCCTTGACCTGGACGGAATTGGCCACCACCATAACTGGTGGTACCCCAAGCCACATTCAACGGAACTGAACCTTCAACATAAGGCTTGGATGGCAAGGAGGTATACAAATGATGATTGACAGGATCATAATAGGGGCCTTGCCCGCCTGGGTTCTGGACAGCATGCAAGTACTGGGAATATGCCCCCCCTACCGAAATAGCATTAGAAAAAGGCGGGGCACCACTTGCGGGATGGACAACTCTAGCAGTATGTGCCGATGGACCACCATGTACCGGGCCTCGGGATGGGCCAGCAACAGAAGTCACAGCAGAGGATGCTGTAACGGCACTAGCAACTGGAGTTGATGACGCGACACAAACGGTCAGATTGGTTGGAACTGATGTAACAGCAGTATGGTGAGCCTGGAAAACAAAAGGTCCCGTAGTGGGAACAATGTTGTGATCCCACATAGAAGAGGAAGTCACAGAGCTCATAGCATCCCTTAGAGATCTATAGCGCGTCGGCACTGTAACACCGAGAGGTGTAACAGTGTAGGGCATAGAGATAACTGGGGATGTAGCCGGAATGGGAGTATCAATACTCGACATAACAGGCGTTCCACTCGATACAGGATATGTATCCTCCATTTCGGAAGAAGTTGTCGGGGATGAAACACCAACAGGAGTAGTGGGAAAATCCTCTTCAGAAGGCTCCCAAACAGGGTTCCAAAACAAGTCGTAAAGCTCGTCCTCTGGAGCACGAGAGTTCAACGGTTGGACACTCGGA
>APFE030184020.1:0-23011 GCA_000404065.3 Pinus taeda
CCCATCTTCAGGATTCATATCCCACTACTTTGAAGTTGTGTTTCTATAATCATCCTTCGATTGAGAGATAAGGCAAAGATACGAGTCAATGGAAACATCTTCTCCTTTTGTTGATGCTAGTTTGTTTCTGTTTTCCAAATGGATGAGAGCCCATAAGTTCTCCAGTTTCTATCTGCTGCTGAAGAGATGACAACTCATGAAAGAGCTCTAGCTGCAAGTGTTTGCTATTCTGAAATTTGAGCACCATACTGTCTCAATTCTCTACCATGCATAGAATTCATAGTGACCCTGTACTTGAGCTCATTTACATTTCCAAATGCATCACTGCCTGTGATAAATGCTATAACTTTTTTCTGTATTGCCAAAAGGTCCATTGAATCTAGAAAAAATTACTAAATGTTGCTCTAAATCCATCAGCCACGTCCTTGTCTTTGTTTGTAGCATTTCCTTTACCCCCAGACTTAGCCAAGTGACAAGTCTTATCATAGTGCTTTGGGTTCAAGAGATAGGCCAAAAAAATTCAAATGGGTATTGTATTTGTACCATCCATTGATAATTACAACCTTTATGGTACCATACAAAAGAGGGTCCCACTCTTCAGGAACCTGCTGAAGTTTTCCAAAATATGATCTGTGCTGTTGTAAATGTTTGCGAACATCAGCACATATTTATCACAAAACTGCAGAAAATCGGCTAGTGGCTCCAATATGGAAAGAAGCAACTCAATTTTACCTGATCAAGCCACATCAAGAATTATAGTCTCAATGTGCATTGCATTTTCAGTTTGCATTGTCTCTATGTTTTCCTCTATGGACTGAGCACCATGGAAAATAAAGCCGCCTTTATGTACCATAGGTGCGAATCATTACGTAGTGGGATGCAAATTTGTTTTCCCCAACCTTCAAAAGTTAGAGCTTGTCAAATTGTCTAACATCTCTTGTGCATGTTGATGATTTGTGATACAAATGTGGATTTATTTTACTTTTCACAAAGGTTTTTCATCCATTCAACTTTGACAACTAGCTTTGAAAGCAAGATTCAAACCATGAATTACATGTTGGGTCCAAAAATAATGGGCATACCTAGCCTCAATCAATAATGACACCAGCTGCTTTGCAGGAAGGTGCATTTTCTTCAATGAGTTGCAAAATGTTTGAAGGGTCCGTGATCTCAATTTTTTCTACAACAGTCCATTCAACATGCCTCACCTGATTCTCTCAAGAAGGATGGACCTGAAGTAGACATTACTACAATATTTACCAATTATCTATTGGTTGTATTGGTGTTGTCATTCAAAATAATAGACAACCCACTATTACTCCAATTGGAATACACTGGTTCCAGCAGTGTCTCCATAATCAACTTCTCTTTCCATAGAAGAATAGTGCATACCTTTTTGAGTTCTGTCCCTTGCAACCCTAGGTGCTCCATTCACTGCTCTAACTGTGTCTTGCCAAGATGGAGCCTGAACTACATTGAAGGGAATCCCATATTCAGATACGGTTTGGGCAACTCTACAATTTGTCTCTTCCCTCCCGCACATGTCAAACATTTTTTTCCAAATTTCTAATGTTGAATCTCTTCCTGACATTTTCAACAACTAGGGGAACTTGTTGTACCTTTCTTGAAGATGTTAGAGTATTACTTAGTTCAGGGAACTTGTTGTACCTTTATTGAAGATGTTAGAGTATTTCTGAGTTCAGGCTTGTTTCTCCTCCTTTCTTCCTTGGCTAATTGTGCTTCACCACGATGCTTTTGAAATTATGCCTCCTCCTTTTGGCTGATATGCATTCTAAAAAAAATTGAATCTTTAAGAATGCAAAATCCCTTGTATATGACTCTGTTAACTTTTGTTTCCACTTGCTGCAATTCCATAAGCAGCTTCCACCTGATCTTTCATCCTTCTTCCCTATATTTCTGACATACTTCCAGAGAGAAGAATCATTAGTACATTTTGCCAGTTTTCTCTCTCATTTCCAGTTCCAGACCTCGAACTAGAACGCTTTGGTCGGCAAATTGATTGGACCAGCTGGTTCCATCAGTTCTGATAACATTGGTCTTCCCCCGTCATCTTTCCCTTAAAATACTCCTGCATGAGAGTTTTCCTGCTATTTATCTTCTTTTGTCTCTGCCAGGAATCTTTTTCTGCTGTGAGAAATGGTTCTCAGGTTGCCTGGAATGGATTTGGTAGAAAACTCTGGGATCCTAGCGAACTGGTGTGGGTTGGAAAATCTACAATTCTGATCCTAACCAGAAACTGGTTTGCCACCCTAGTGTGGCAAATCTAGTAATTCTGTCTAAGAGTGATTTTTAACAATCTCCAGGCTGAGGTGGGGTTTTCCTCATTTTGTACAGCTACTTCTCTCATAAGATGTGGGTTGCTTCTGGATTTGGTTCTTCAGTACCGGAGACTTGGAGTGTGCGCTGTGGCCTTACATTCATGCTGGACTATTTCGATCTGTAATTTTTTGCAGAAATAATTAAGGTGTTAAGGGGACTAGCTATAATTTCTTCAGTGTTCCTATCCATTTCACCATCTTCTGTTTCTATATCCTGTTCTTCATAGCCCACATGTTCCTTGTTTAATGATGAAATTAACATTATTTCCTTGCTATTTGTGTTGGGTTTCTCATCAGATTTCAGATATAATTTTCACCACTTGTAGATGTGAATTGGTTAGAAACTGCTGCCTCAAAGGAATTCAAAGAATAATCTATCAACATCTGAATCAGATATGAGGATTCTGATCCTTCAGATCTTGACATATGGATTCTTTTAGAATCTTTACCAAATTTACTACCAGACTCTTCTTCGACATTGTAAGAAGTCTAAGAGATGGGATAAAATTTGAGGGGTGCTTCTCACTCAGAATGAATGTTGATGTCACTGTAGCTACCTCCTTCCAGTCAGTCAGTACTTTAGATGTTTATAACTACTCCTGTTTGGGAATTCACCCTTTCTAGGTTTGTTTTTTCCAAAGAATTCACAACATAACTTATCCAACTCATTTGTCCATTTCTTTCTTTTATCCCAATTTTTTCCTTCTTTTCGGACCTTTGTTGCTACCACTATCATCTTCTCATCTATAATGATTTTATTCATTTATTGTTGTCCTGTCCTACAAAAAATTCTTTGCAAACTGAAGAAGTTGAGGGGAACTATATCTCGTGGCACTTTGCATAAGTATCCAAGGCCTTCTCTAACAGTAACAAGTAGTTTCACTATCCGAATGAATTCATCATAATCCTGCTATAATTTTTCTCCAGGGATATAAAATGTTTAGGTTCACCCTAGGCACACTGACTGATATTTTAATACCCCTGTTGTATGCCTTTCCTCTTTCCCTTGCTTTGCCCACAAAAGAGTCCTCTGTCACAATGACAATAGCTAAAAAACCCAACTGTTGACTAATCAAGAAAATTATGTAGATTTCAATAATATATCTTTTGGCTGTCCAGTCGTCTCTTAAAACATATTAAATCCTACTAAATTCCATTTTGGGTGAACTGTTATGTCAAGGTCTATAGGATGCTAAAACAGCTAGAAGTTGAAGAGGTTCTGCTATCATTAGGTCATTTCCAGATATTAATGCTATCCTTGCCGCTTGTATTCTCCTCTGGTGGGAAATTATCCCCCAATCTTTTCTGCTCAGGACAGGCAATAGTTAGAACTTAAATGTCTTGTGTTGCTGCTACAGTGCTACTGTAGCCTATAAACAAGGCCATACCAAGTTTTCCCTTTTGATGGTTTTCAGTAGTGTTGAGTGGAGCTTTTAAAGAAAACGCAACAGGTGTAGGAATAAGTAATATAGAGCAATAATAGTGCAAATTTTGGATTTGAACTGTGTTAAAGTTTAGAAACATAAAAATTTAAAAATACTTGTTGTAAATGGTTGCAGCCTAATGTCAATGTGCTTGAAACTGGTACTCTAGATGTTCTACTGGTATGCCTCCGAAAGGTTGAATTTGTCCAATATTGGTCACCCAGGGATAGAAAATGTAGAGGGTGGTATGAAGGAAAATTCACGAGTCTTCATAAATATAACACCTTGAGTCTTTAATTCCCCACAGATACCACAATTGTCATTAATTATGTTAATGATTCACGTAGGGGCAAGTAAATGTAAATGGATCAAAAGGTCCTAGAACAACTGTAATATGCATTTTTTGAAATATATTTCCAAAGAGTAAAGAAGAGAGCAGCCAATACGGATCTTAATGACTGAGATGGAAGCTTGCTTGAGGGGAGAAGTTATAACGGGGATTCGGTAAGTTTCCTGCCTTACCTGAATTAAATATATTAATTTTCTGTTTTGATATTGAACCACACACCTACCGGCAGTAATGGGAAAGAATGGGAATAGTATTGAGCTGCTCCAGGGGTATGGGGCCATGTACCCATTCTGGAGACTTCTGATTGACCACACAGCCTGAGGAGGAACCCAAAGAAATTCTCATGCTGGGATCGTGTGTGGTGTGTGCAAACAGAGTGAATAGAGAGGAAGAACAGAGGATAGCAGTGAGTAGAGGAATGAGAATGTGTGAGAGAGATAGAGAAGGGTATGCCAGTGAACTAGTGGAACCTATGAGCAAAAAAATGAATTAAAATTAAAATTAAAGTAAATAAAAAATTTAAAATTAATTTAATTTAAAGAAGGAAGCGAATCCATTAATTAATTGGATGCCCCACAATAGTGCCGAAACAGGGGTCGTTGAAGATACTGTTTTTTTGTTTTATTTTTCGAGATTCCAAACGCACAAATAAGGTCACCTAGTTTTCCATCACATTAAAAGCGCTGACAAAACACAAAACAAAAATCTAAGATAATACTAATAGCAATCAAAATTAGCTATTATGGGCATTCAAGTTTCAACATATTGGTTTCACTGTAATTTCCCTCTTATGAGTATAATTTTTGTTTTTGATCTTCCGTATGCTTGACTACTTTGTAAACCAAGACCTTCTAGACTCTCAAATCGTGCTTCAACGTATTGCCCAACAACAGTTGCCGAAACAGGGGTCGTTGACATTTACAAAAATAAAAAATTCAAAAAATAAAAAAATTCCAAACCAGTGAATTGTTGCTTGGTGAATTGTCTTAAAAAAATTTAAAAACGTATTAGCTGCAGGGGTAGCTGTCTGCTGAATAGTCCTCTGTTGCGTTGTTGCTCAATTCTATCCTTATGCAGCCGAGTCACGACAAGCTCATGAAACCAGGGCGTTGTTGTTGCTACTTTTTAAAGTGTGCAGCCGACAAACTCAGAAAAAGACAATGAGGGGCGAGGGACGAGGGACCACATCATCCAAGTAAGCACCCAAAAAAAAAAAAACCTAAAACGAAGGTCTACAAAGTAAAAACCGCATTGCAAAAAACTTGAAATCCGGAAAAGTTACATGGGACCACATCATCCAAGTAAGCACCAAAAGAAAAACCTAAAACGAATGTCTACAAAGTAAAAACCGCATTGCAAAAAACTTGAAATCCGGAAAAGTAACAAGTTACATGGGATCTGTTTCCAAATTTCAGAATCCGTTTCCAGATTTCAAGATCCGCTTCCAACCAACATAGATACGCCACGTGCCTGTTCTTGGACGTATCTAAGTGGATCAGGATCCGGATCAGAACCATGGATACTAGACCCCAGAGGGTCAGAGAGGGTCAGATCTGGTAACTTAGCTGCAAACCTGTGTGGAGTTGTGGACTACTTGATTGGTGAGGGAAGTCAGTGTTGAAGCGACTAGCCTGAGCTAGAAGGCTAGATGATAATACTGAGAAAGTTTGTTGTATATATCCACAAAAAGTGCTAAGAAAGGGAAGCACTAAGGGACTATTGGGTTAGTGAAAGACTCTCTTTATGTTGTGCAAACCCAGAGTGGCCACAAGATGAAAAATAACAGGCCCTAACTCAATGGCTGAAGGCAACATATTGAATTCCGATGTATGAAGGAGAGTAGCCTTCATGTTTTCTACCTTGAAATGAATTATATTGAACCCTAGGTAAAGCTTCCTCTTAAGGCCTCGAATCTGGCTCAAGGGTGGCCAGCTACAAGAAATTTATCAGTATAGCTATGAATGAATTATATTGAACCCTAGGTGAAGCTTCCTCTTAAGGCCTCGAATCTGGCTCAAGGGTGGCCAGCTTCAATTTCTAGTTGGCTACTATGAACCAAATAAGTGTATAATTCTCTTTTTTCTAATAAAATGGCATTGTTATGCAATATCTTATAACTAGTGTTCAACTGGAAGTTTGTAAGTTTGTTGTAAAATTAATTTTGGGGCTTTAGAGCCGATTAAATAAATGTTGGTGAGTAATTGTCGGTACAGACGTGGAGCATAACACATGTTCCAGTTGGGAAGCTTAAATAGCCTTTGAATTGTCATAAAGTTAAAGAGCCATTTGGGGCTATCATGAATCTGGGAATTATTATGCATATTTAATGGTATAGTTACATTAATACGAGCATAAATAGCCTTTGAGCTCTTAAAGTTTAAGAGCCATTTGGGGCTATCACGAATCTGGGAATTATATGCATATTTAATGATATCTAGTGTTAGTTACTTTATATTAGCACCAATATGGAATATAGGTGTAAATGTCCTTGGTCCTTGGATGATTTATTTTGTATTTTCTTTTACTAAGGTAAAATCCAAATTATTATTATGTTGAAATGTTCTAATACCTGTCAAATATGGGGAGAAGTTAAGGCATAATATGGTTATGGTAAGGCATTAATAATTATAATGGTTACATGATTTTTTTAGTCGTACATTCCTTTCTGGTTTACATGAAGAGAAATAAAGTTACTTCAATGCATGCTACACAAATCTAGAACCTAAAGTAGCTAATTAAGTATAAATTCACATTAATTATCTAATTGAAAGAATTTATTAAATTTGATGTGTTCCACCTTTTTACATAGTGTGTGTCAAATTTAAGCATAAAAGCAGTAAAGACACCCTCCATCATTGGGTGGAAATCTTGCCTTTTCCCCTCTATTTTTGGTGGGCTAGAGTTATTCACTATGTGAAAGAAGGCATTATGTCCCAATATAGTTTTCCTGTTTTTATTTGGTAAAAATTGGTGAGGAGTTTATGCTTACCAAATAAACTTTTAATTTCTCTTTTCTTGGAAATAAGAATTTTTTCAATTCCATTAACGGAAATGTATATGTATATATTAATGTTTATAAGCCTGTAATCTCCCCACTTGCAAAATATCACTAAGTCTAAAGCTTGCAGGAGTAATTCTTTGTAGGAGAATGGATTGTGCAGGGAATGGGTTGGAAAATCTTCTGGACAAGAATGAAAAGAATGAAAATTGAATAAGTATGGTGGTGCAATTTGGAGTGTGTGAAACATTCAAGTGCAATTTAAATGACATCGAAGGAGGTAAACCCTACGAGTTGAATATGTGCATGCGTAAGGTTATGTTCCACCACTCTACATGGGGTGGGGCCAAAAAGAATTATTATAATAAATATTTTTTTGGAAAAGTGATCCAAATACTTTCACTTAGACATAAATAGTAAATAATAAAGTTGACTGTGAATGAAGTGAAGAAGAGGGTAATAAATTATTATTTATCCTCTTTGGAATTTGGCCTGATTATTCAAGTGGGCATGATGTAATAAATGAATGAGAAGTCATGAGAAGAAAGGGAATAATTTCAAGATAAAGATTTATGTAATAAATATAAATAATTTAAGTCATAACCCACCCCACCCCCTTGGTTGATAAACATTAAAGTAATTTATGTGGGGATCGTGAATTGATATGCCATGGCCAGGTGGCCCTAGTGCCAACAAGGCACACCCTTGAGGTGACACATGGCATTGGTTGCCATGCCATCTACCACATATCAGATGTACAGACATGTTGATGTAGTACTGGTATAAAAACTTAAAAGCTCTTAAGGGCCATATCTTGATGTGTCAGGATTAGAATCAATGTTATCAAAACCGAATTGGCGACTGAACTAGAAAACCTTGTGTACAAGGAAGTGGTCGGAACCAGACCAGAACTGGTTAAAAAACTGGACCAAAAAATTGGTCAACCAAAAACACACAAAATATTCAGATTTCAAAGAAAAACATATATATATTCATGTGCATCCATATGGATCCAAACCATTTATGCATAAATGAGCAAAAATTCTCATTTATATAGCATGTAAGGGTGCACATAACCAAAATAGCATCGAGTGCAATGCATCTTTGAACCAAAAATACATCAACAAATAGGCTCTATATGGCCTCTAGCATCCCAAAAAAATCATGCTAAAACAATTACCTACCTATCATCAAAATCATTGCCTATATTGGGATATTCGTCATCAATATCACCCTCTAAGCATTAAAATAACGTAGAAATAACGTAGTAGCATGTCAAGTCAAGATTTTGTTTGAGTGAGTGGTATATTTTTTGTAGGGTCAATGATAGAAGAGTTCGACAACCAATGCCAATAACATCAAGGTACATAGAGGGTTTGGTGATTTTGATTAAATACTAGTTCCATATCCTCGTACATGACAAAGTCTGATGGAAACGCTGCAATCCCTCCAATCTTCAAATCCTAAAAAATTGTTAAGTTTGCTGGATTTTGAGTGAGATCTAAATTTCTACATTCTCCATATGAAATCCAATGAAGCCAAAACCACTCTCAAACATCTTGAGTCATTTTATGGTAATGTTAAAATTTAAGTAAAAGGATGAAAATGAAAGATAAAGAAGAATCTCATTGCCATGAAATGCATAATAACAATACTACTCAAAAATTCTTGTTTTTTCTTTAAAAAATTTGTGTTTGGAACATCTTTGATTGAATGGTACAGAACCAGTGGGTTCGGTACAAAACTGGCTAATTCAGCGAAAAACGGTCGGTTCGGTACTGAACCGTCTAGTAATATTAGAGAATGGAACCGTTTAGTTTGGTACTGAACCAGCCATTTCCGGTTCCAAAACTTGAACCAGACCAGTTTGGTCCCAAACCGGTCAGTTCCACCAGCTCCAGTCCAGTTTTGAGAACACTGCTCAAAATGGGACATAAAATCAAATTTATGTCGTCGAAAAGTCCTCAACGAGCAGAAAACGATGGTAGACTCAAAAATAAGTTTTAAGATGATTGCAAGAGGAAATTTCATAACCCCACTTCCATAAGATGATCTAAGAGGTTGGCTCTGGATACCCCGCAGCCTTAATCAGACGTTAAGAGGCTGGGTATGTTACAATAAGTTCATACTACCATCTCAGTATGTAACTTCTGATATGGCCTTTTACACCTCCAAATTGTGGAAAATGATTGTGTTGTAACTAGACTATGGGCTCTCTATTTTAACCTTCAGCAAATCTATTAGGGTGTGTGAGGTCTCATGTGCAATCTCCCCAGTGCATTGCTGAGATTTTATCAGTCCAGAACACCTTAACATGATTTCCTGAATGTGTTCTATCTCCTGTAGGTCACTGATGCTTTGCTGGAGGGTTATCTTGCTTGATTTAACGCATTTCTGTTTGTGAAATCTCATTAAATTTAAACAGTGCAAACAGGGTATTCAAAATCTTTCACCTTCAATTTTTATTTTCTGATGGTCTGATGGATTTGTCCCTTTGCTGGCAGTGAAATTTGTACATAGATCATCACTTCATGCCCTTTTCCATAGAATAATGGTAGAGCATTAGCAGAGACAACTTTTCCTTTTCCAATAGAATCATCACTTGCTTGTGCTATGGGAAAAGCCATCTCATGTGAGCTGTTCCTGGAACTGTTTTGTGTGTCCACCATATTGTCTGAAATATGTAAACATTACAGCTCCAGCTAGATCAAAGCTGTTAACCTCTTTGAGAAGAGGTGACAATTTGTTGAATCTTTACAATTTTTGCATTAGGCTCGATTTCTTTAAAAGGTGAGATGCACACGTTCCCAACAATGATGCCAAAAATGTCGAGCAAGTCCTGAGGTTCAAAATGTAACACTAAGATACCACCTTGAACTCTGCTACTGTCTCGAACCTGAGTATGTACACTTCCAATGGCACTTTCAAATTGCAACCTTTCGAACAAGCTGTTGGTGTATATATTCTTATTTTCATATCATGTCATTGCTAGAAACAGAAAATAGGCTATCAACTTCAAAAGAGGGTTGTTGCTATTGTTATGACAATTCTGCACACACAACACTTCTCCTATCGAAGTACTTCGATAGTGAAAATCTGAAATGAATACTTGCCGAAAATATTGAAACAACAATTTTGAAACGAAAAAAAAAACGAGCAAAACAATGAGAGGATGTGGTTGGACTGCCCCATGTCGCAATGTGGACCTGTCCAATTGACAATCCAACCAGATGCACTGACTTTGAGATAATGGATCAACACACACAATAAGTTAGAAACTCATATTCAAACCCACCCTTCTCTTCCTTCCAAGATGAAGGGGGATTATGCAACATGTCCTTTAGGTTGATGCCCTTCTGTTAAACACGGCTAACTGTAATTTTAATGCTAAGTGAAGCTAACAACCACTTAACTTTACTAATACTTTAAATGAAAATGAAAGTGGAAAATTTAAGGTGGAAGGAAAACTTGACTTCTAAGGTGAAAGTTAAGGTACCAACCACCTTAGAAATTATCCAAATGCCTTGATCTCTTTATAAAGCTAGTGCTGTCCAAGTACATGCTGTAGTAAAATAACTCTTCTTGTATATCAAAATATGGCTCAAAACCTGCGTGAAGGTGTGGAATAATGGTCTGTAATAGGGCCTTTCAGGGCCTCATCAATTTTTATGCAAGGGCATATTACCTGCAATAAAATAGTGTCACAACACATAATACAAACCTTAATCCGTATTAATACAAACCTTAATCCGTATTAAAATTGGTTCATTATACAACATGTCTACTGTTGATGTCTACTGGGTTTATCGTAGGGGCTTACACTTCAATCCTGAATTGTCTACTATGTCTACTGTCGATGTCTACTGGGTTTATCATAGAGGCTTACACTTCGATCCTGAATTGCCTACAGATAGAGTAATTTAGGTCCTGCTACACTGTTGAAGCATTGTTTCATAAAAGGATACTATAAAAATATTAGTTGCATCAATACATGCTACTGCATGAGGTATCTTAAATTGTTAGAGACATTGAAATCCTTGTGATTGACATTTAATGAATTTCAATTTGTCAGAAGCATCATGTGATAATGATGAACTATTTAAACTTTATGGATGCAGAACTTTGTTATATGAACTCAAATCGGTAATATATAAGGCACATATATCTGATTCTAAAACCTTGCCAAAATAAATTATATCCTCAAGACTCAATTCTATCTATGGATACAGATCAAAGATCGTTTAACATTATTACAGTGTTCAGGTCGACCAGTCAGACACTATAAGGGAATAGGATGTTAGATTCCTCCTGTTCACGTGCAATTCATTTTTCCAATGGGTCATGAGGAACAGGATGTTAGATTCCTCCTGTTCACGTGCAATTCATTTTTCCAATGGGTCATGAGGAACAGGATGTTAGATTCCTCCTGTTCACGTGCAATTCATTTTTCCAATGGGTCATGAGGAACAGGATGTTAGATTCCTCCTGTTCACGTGCAATTCATTTTTCCAATGGGTCATGAAAAAGAGAGAATGAAGGTTTCTTTTATGATGCGTAAGATGTCTACACAGATCCATGGCTAGTCCGAAACAAACTGTGGATTAACGTGAGCACATGCAAAAATGCCTGAGGTTCCATAAAAACTTAGCTAATTTTCAAACTTCATCTGTATGATGCCTGTGACATACCTGTGGTTACATGATGTCCAGGGCAAATCTGAACCCTATCAGCAGATCCATGTTATAACTTGTAGATAATAATTAATGGAGAGCTTTTATTTTTCAGTTTTGTACATTTCCTTTATTACTATCATATAACTTGAATTGCAAAAACGTAGAGCTATTATTTTCCTTCCTGTACTTATAAAATGGAGATTGGTATCTGATTTTAAGTGGGAATTAAGGCATGAAATGCAAGTTGCAAGTGGAGCAGACAGAGGTAAGTGAACTGCTGAGTGCACCTGTTACCTGTTTAGTGCTGTTAAGACATTGTATTCTCATTGTGTAGATTCATGCAAAGCTATGTCATGGTTGTAATTGTTTGTTCTCTGACTGGTTGGCTCTTCTGCTTGTCAGTTGTTGTCATGCAAATTTAGTCCATACCTATTAATTCATCTACCACAGGATTATAGTTCATTGGTGGATAAAAATGCAATAATGATGGCCCCCCCAAGAATGATTGACTGACTTTCAATTTATTCCTTACAGTTCAGTCTTTCCACTACTTGTAAACATGGATATTTTCAATTTGAATTTTTGAGGGTTTATATGTTAGTTCATTGTGAAGGAAAATGTGTTTTCTAATGCTCCACATATTATTAACAATCGGGGTTTATGTTGTGCAGGTCAGGCATGGCACTATTGAACAAAATCCATCATGTTGCCATAGTATACCCAAAATCTATGACCATTTTGATGACTTATGATGGGACTTGTTGCAACAAATAGTCCATGCCCAATGATATCAAAATCTTCTATTAATGAAAAAGAAAGAGGAGGGTTTCGTATAAAGATGGAAGCCTCTCAAATTAGTCTTCCTGAGAAAAAGGGGAGAGCTATTGTTGAGAAACTGGCCAGGGATAGGTCACTAAAAGAACCACCAATTTGTATCTTTTCAGGACGTAATCTGGGTATCTCTCATCTCAAGCGTTCTTGTGAGAATATGCCATTGAAAATAAGGCGTCCTAATATTTCTTCCCAGAAAGTGCATGGTGAAGATGTTTCAGAAGTGAAGGTTTCTGCTTATCAATGCACTTCAAAAGAACTTCAAGACAAAATGATGTCCAGGAGCTGGAACAAAGTTAAAGAGGACAAGGATATGGAAGCAACAAAATGTGAAGTGAAACCTGTAATGCATGTCAAACAAATCCTACCAAAAGTGGCTGAGAATATTATGGGTGAGGAATCTTCTGAAAATTGTCAAAGTAGCACAACAACAGAGAAGGGACAAGAGTTAGAAGACACTACAGAATTAGATTCAAAGTCATATTTTTCTCCTGAAAGCATGGAAACAGGAGAGATATTTCAGGAAAGTGATCTGCATTTTGGAGAAGAGGACTGGTCTAATTTGCCTATGTGGTGTAGCAGTGAAGGAGATGCAGAAGGTGACATGACCTTTCACTCACTGTCTAGAAGTGAGACATCCTCATCCTCGTCAACTCTGGAATTGTCAAATTTCTCCTGTAGGAGTGAAGCTAGCTCTTTTTCTGGGAGGGAGAATGAGCCATCATATTCCATTCATTCTTCTATGGGTTCAATAGATGCTTCCATTGTCAGTCCCAACCTTGTGTGCAAGTCATCTTTTCCAGCCACGCATTTACAAAAACAGGCTATATCTACAGATATCTCAAGTCATGATGACAAAGAAATATTTCCAACACATCCTCAAACCAATTCATACAACCAATCTCAACGTTATGAGTACTTAAATGTTTCAGAGGGAATGATGGTAATGACGGAATGCTCAGAAGTAGGAAAAATAAATGAAATTGCATCCCTTTTAAAATACAAAGAAATTTCACCCTCAACTTGTACAAATTTTGAATCTTGCCATTTTCCAGCAATAGGAGTTACTGTTCAGAAAGACAATTCCATGCCACCTAATGAACTAGATGTTAGTCCAACATCCTTACATTCTACAGAAGAATGTCCTGGAGGTCTTGCTGCAACTGAAGGATTATTAGCTAAAAATTCCTCTCCAGAGATAAATTCAGAAATCGCACAAGATGGAAATGATGCAGCCTCCCAGCTCATATTGAAAACAGAATATTCAATGGATTTAGGATCTCCTCTAACAGAGGCTTTTGAAGATAATGGAAACATCCAAATTGATGATGTTTCTAATGATTTTTCTGTTACAAATATGGATAGTTCCTATATTAATGTGGGTGATCGAGCCTCCATAGTTAAGAGTACTTCTGTTCTTGGTTTGCCTATAAAGAGAGAAAGTTCAGATCTTTCCGTGTCAGTGGGTACCTGCCTATCACTTGTAGACATAGAAAATGAAACTTCATCTGTGCCTTCCATGGATATTCGAAACACCATGTCTTCAAAAAGTCTTCAATTCAAGCTTCAGAGCACTATTTCAAATGATCAATGGCAACCGTTTTCTTCAACTGAGGAAACATTTCTTGAATCAAACTCAGCCTCATGGATTGATCCTCAATGTAGTAAAAGGCATGTTAATGTACCAGTTAAATCAGTGGCATCCACTGTCCAGCTGCAATGTGAAAAACCAAACATAAAAGGAAGTTCAATGCATGCACCAAGAAACTATGTGAATAGGAAAACTAAGAGTTTCAGTTTCAGTAGCTGCCCATATCACCAAATACAAACTAGAGAATCTTCCTTTGCAAATGATGGCTGCAAAGTTTGTGGGAACATGACAGTTAGCCCTGTAGGGTGGTTAAGCCCTATAGTTAAACATCCGGGAAGCTTCTCTCCTGGATATTTGGGAGTGCCTGCATTGCATTCTTTAGATGAAAATACTAGTGTTTGGAGCCCAGAAAAAGCCAGCATGAAATTAGTTCAAAAAAATCATCATCTATGGTCATCTCCTGGATATGTTCAGCCCAGATCAAAAAAATTACATAAGGAATTAATGCCATACAAACATTCGTTGAATATGGATTTAGAAAATGGGGTCTTCAGAAAGCTGCTCTCACCAATCTCAAAAAGAAGTGTCAGTTCTATTACCTGGAAACATGAACCAGATCCTGAAAGGCTATCTATAGCTACACCAGGGACAGAGCGTAGTCATCCAAGTGCATCAGCTTCACCCACTCATCCATTGATTTCACAGGGTCTTCTTCACTGTTCATGCAAGGATGGATTTCCATATTTTAGCTTTTCTTTGAATGAGTCTGAAAAGGCTTTTGTAGCCAAAAAGTGGAAAGTCAAGAACCGTGGCAGAGAAGGTTTTGACTGGTTGTACACATTTCATTCTGGTCCTGATAATAAGACAATTTTAAATCTTTTGAAAAAAAACAAGAATAAATGGGTAGCCTCAAAGGACGAGCATGTTCTTGATCTTGTGGGACACATGAGAGTCACCAGTTCATTATGCCCTGAGATTAACAGTGTTGGTAGCTTAGAAATTGCTGCGGAAACTGAATTTGTTCTATTTGATGTAAACATTGAACATATCAAAGAGCAAGCCGCAAGACAAACAAGTTCAACAGAGAATAGGATTCTTCTTCCTGATCAGTCGGACCATACGAGAATTCCAAACGGCAACTGTGGTGATTCACGCTCTACATCAATAACATCCTCTAGTCCAATTTCCAACAATACGAGTTTTGTCCCAAGCTATGTGGCCTCAACTAAACATGCCATCAAGAACAAAACGTCGGAGTTATGGTTGAGTCAGCCTTCACAACAAAGATACAGTGAATTCTTTCAATCGAGTCTTATGTCTCGATCTGTAGATGGAAATGCAGTTTGTGTGGAGAACTGGGGTAATTGGGGTATCTCAGATGCCGAACTTTGTCTATCTCAGCCATTTTCTCCTCATCTGGAATTGACAGCTACAGTGATCAGAACCCCTTCTTCACAGGCACAAACTGTTAACAGTGGAACTGGCAAAAACACTGTTTCAAAGAATCCAGGGGGATGGGGTCTGAAATTTCTTGACAAAGGCCTTCATAATTCAAAGTCAATACATTCACATGATCAAGATGACTCTCGCAAGTCAGAATGCAGCAATAATTCGTCAGTGAACTCTACTCCAACTTCAGCAGGATGTGCTTTTGATGACCAGTCTCCAGGTCAAGGACTTGGAAGCTGTCACTTAAATTGTAAAGGACAATGTAAGACAAGTATAACAGCTCTAGTGCCAGCAGACATACATGGTTTGCCAAAAATTAAATCAAGTGGACCTTTACCTCTCATTGAAAGGTGGAGACTCGGTGGCAGGTGTGATTGTGGTGGATGGGATATGGGTTGTGCACTCACTTTACTTCACAATCGGAAACAAAGAAGTAACAGCGACTTAATTGAGACCAATTCAAAGGCAGAGGATTATAATTCATTATATGCGCTTCCTAAGGTATTATATCTGAGGACCAATAATTTTGATTTCAATTTATTACATTGCCACAGTGTAGTGTTATGGCTCTTCAACATCCATATCCCTTTCTCCTTCTTTTTTCCTTGTGAAAATACCAGAAAAATTGTCATTTTGTAACTCCTATCTGAAATTTTTGTTCATGTCGGACATTATGTGAATTGCAGGGAGATACACCCGCATTAACAATGACAGCTGTTGCGGATGGTCTGTATTCTGTTAGTTTTCAATCACAATTGAAAACCTTACAGGTTTTCTCTATAGTTTTATCCATGCTGCACAGCAGAGAAGAGATCGTTATTCCTCCTGCCATGCATAATAATAATAATAATAATAATAACAACCGATTGCAGTTGATACCAAAAGCAAAAGTAAAGAGCCCTGGGCACCTTGGGGACAAGCAGGGAGGATATCGAATTTATTCATAGATAGAGGTGTACATTGTACTGTAAAGTTTTGTCAGTCAATTTGTGGATATTGGGCTTTAGGTTAAAGTTGTCATCCATGATCCCCTATTGTGGTCTGGGTACATGGAAGATCCTGTCATCCAAATGCTAAGAGCAAGTCAAATGTATATTCAGCGATGGCTATTCCATGTTGCGGGTCTTACAACTTCCGCATCGGTATTGCCTTGTACTATCTAAACATCCTGGAAAGATGTAAAGGTCTATTGGTTATGATTTGTGAACAAAATAATTGAGCAAAAATATGTAAATTATATTGTTTTTGATCAAATAAATTTCATCAATTCCTGGCACATCCTTCTGGTCTGGATCAAGGTTCAAGGTCTATACACTTAAGTTTTCTTAAGTTTTTTAAAATACCCCATAAAATAAGTAGGATACAAAGCACTTTTTGGAATTGTTTCTACTGTAGAAACTGCTTTGTATCGTATTTCCTTTGTATATTCAAAGAACATTACAATTTTATTACTGTGCAATACTCATTTCAGCCTCCTTGTGGCCCTTTTATTTGTATTTTGTAGCTTCCTTTTAACTTAAAAACCTGATTTGTTCATTCTGTTAAGGCAAATTGGATGAGAGCTAGAGTTCATTGTACCATGACAACAGATTCTTAGTTTTTATCCATACAACCACCAATAGTTTTAGTTTTTATCCATACAACCACCAATAGTTTGTGTTGCTATTTGTGAACTGTTATTTCAGTTTGCTTGCTTATCTTGCATATCGTTGATACTTGTAATTAGCAACTTTTTTTTTTCAGAGAGAAAAATCATAATATTCTTATATTGAGCCAATATAAAAAGGGACATATGATTCAGCATATAGGCTGGAATCATTGTCAAAATACACAAGGTGCCGGGTAAACACAGCAGCAGATCAGCAGCTATGAAAATAGCAAGATCAAAATCATATAATGTTGCCAATCAATCAAAATCATATAATGCTGTCAATCTGTATGAGGAGCATATATAACTACAGATAAGTACTATAATGTTGAGGAGATAGCAACTTATATGCAGTTCTAACTAAAATTACCTAGAACTGCTTCGTTCTTATTATATACTAACTCATCTCTGTTACAATTGATATGTAAAAGTTCAGGACGACGTATTTATCTATCTAGTATTAGTTATATTGAGAAAGGATCATGCCATATTGGTCCTTCAGATTTCTCTTTTTGGCAATATTGTGCTTAGTCAGCTCAATTGTCAATTTCTGGTTTTTTTCCACCCATGTTTCTTTTCTTATGATTCATAGGTTTTTATATAAAATCTCTCTTCAACAGCACATAGGGAGTAAAAGATAATCCAAAATTGTTTTTCATATTTGCGAATCTTAACTGAGATACAAAGTTTTTCACCTCGAGATTTTAAGTGATTTACCACTTAAAACAACATCCAGAACATCTCTCCCCAGTGGGGGTGCTACTATAGTTCCGTTGGAGGCATCGGAGGGAGCACCAAATGAACACTTGGTTCATTCCCAGGGGCGAGTGGCAGACATCAGTTAATGCTGGTACCTCTGCTTGTGTGTCATGAGGTGTCTTAATTTACAGGGTTACGAAGATGGGAGGATATGATGTTAGATTGCTAGAGAGAGGAGGTGAGGATACTTCCTCGTTCTCCATTGTTGGTCGCATAGTTAGAATATGGGGATGGCTTCTCTGGTGCAGTGTGTGTATTCCGGCGATTGAGAGTTGAGTGAGTGCATCCTATGCTGAGTGGGTTCTTTGGTTGATGTTCCTTGTGGTAAATGGTGTGGATCCGTTCGTGTTTGAGCAATTCGCTAAGGAATCTGTGTCTCTAGTGGTGGTGGTTGCTACTCATTTTGATCGCACCCTTTCTGGTCTACTGTGAACGTCATTGGTAAAGGGTGAGTCTTCTGATTCAGCGAAGCTCACGCTAGAAACCATGGTTTTTATTCTCTATTTTAGAGTGGTTTGGTCTTTGTTTTTGGTTAAGTTTAGGGTTTTTCTGGAATTTACATGCTTGTATTGCTTTACGTTGGTTTTTGGAATTATATGTGCATTGGGTCAGGTCAATTGGGTTAATTTGGGCCCTTTCTTTAGTGTATTTGGGCATTGTTATGTTGGGGTCTAATGTTTTTAGTGTTAATATTAGTGTATTTGGGCATTGTTCTGTTGGGGTCTAAGGTTTTTAGTGTTAATATTATTGATAAGCTCCTGAGTCAATTGAGAGTGGGTCTAGTTGATTTTGTGTGGTATGCTCTAGCAATTTGGTCATTTTCGTCCAAATTTTGTTACAACTATTTCCAATTTAGTCTAGGACATAAAATGGTTGTATGGTTCTCATTGTGGGTTATGAGTCTAAATTGCAGTGAGTTGGATAATCTCCTAGGTTTTGGGCCTCTTGTTTGGTCCATAGGTGATGACCTTATTGTATTTGGGTCTAGGTTGCAAGGGTTTTCATTTCATTCCTCATTCAGTTTCATTAGTCGTGGTCTATTCAGTGCTTGCCCTGTGTATCTATTTGCTGCAGTGCTCATGCATTCGAGACAAAGGATGAGTAGTCGGAGGGGAGGTGGCAGTAACATTGGGCACAAAAGGGATCACCCCTTTGCTTTTGATATTATGGCCTCTGCTTTTGACGTTGTACCCTTGGAAGTGAGGAGGGAGATACTAGTCCTGGAGAACAAGGACGCAGTGCATTGTCCTTATTTTTCAGACCCAAAATTAGTGGGTGAGGATGCTAAATGGCTTCTAGCTCCTGGTAGATTTCAAAGGAGGTTGTGGTTCCTGTGTTCTTTGGCCTTCAATCAATAGGTGACGACTTTGTTGTGCCTCATCTTCAAATATAAACAGGTTGAAAATTACGATGTGTTCTCTTCCTTGGAAGATATTAAATGAATGCTTCACAATATAAGATTTTGTTTGTATAATATTGATATTCCCGTCTGGCAAAGGTGGAGGGGCTTCTTTGTTAGTGATTCCGTGTCTAGAGATCTTACCGATCCTCCAACCGACAATGGTGTTCAAACTCTTGCTTTGATTTCTTCATACCATGAGTAGTAAGGTGGCTTCAACTCTTTTTGATAATGTCATTTGGTTCTCTAGCTTCTGGGCAACACTTTGGATGATAGTTTTGATGCCTTTTACATTAGGAATGTTCTGGGCGACTCATATAGGTGCTTGTTTTTGGTTCCTTTTATCTACTGGACTGGTTATTGGCTCTATGGTTTTGGGAAACTATTGGAGTTTTTGTTCGGTGCATTCTCTTATGCACTGGTACTGGGTTCTATGGTTCTGGGGGGTCGTTGAGGCGTTTTAGCATTTCTCAGTTGTGGTGGAGCGTCAAGTTCGTTCTTGTGCTTCCGGCATATGATGTCAATGGACCGTCAAATGTCTATAGTTGTGACTCTTTCCCTATTGCTACTCTCCTCTGTGTCGATGTGGATTTGGATGCTCGTATTTGGTTGTCTTATGGGACTTTGGTATTATATTGCATATCTTTCTATTATAATGATTTTGTATGGATAAGGTGGGTTATGTATCTCCAAATTTTTGATGGTAGTTTCTTTTCTTTGGTGATAAGATTGGGACACTGGAAACTAGTCTGGAATCGTGGTTTTGATTCAGAGCTTGAATGTTCTCTATTCATGTGGGTGATGCCTATTGTTATCTCGGGGTTTTTGGGTGATTAGAGTTTATATGGCATTCATGACGCTAAAGCTTCTTATGTAATCTTCAACTTTTGGAATGATATATAAACCTACTCATATTCACTAAAACAAAACATCGAAACATATTCCTACATAAAACACCATAGAATATATATATATATATATATATAATATATAAGAGTGTCTAAATCTATTTCAATAAAAATGTCCATGAAAATGTCATAGAAAAATAATTATCTTTTTTTTGGTCAAGTAAGAGTGGAGCCTTCTATTAATCAGAAGAAATATTACATATATTACATGTCTCTACAAGCGTAAAGACCAACAAGGGCTAACCCGATGAAGATTAACCTGAATCCACCCGAAACCTTATGCCTTAGTCTTACATCTAAACCTCCATCCATTATCCAACCCGATGTCCATTCGATAAGACCCCCATTGATCCAACGGTCTTTAAAGAAATCGCTTCGAAGATAAGCACAACCTTTACCAGCGTTACTGAGCCGACAAGGTAAATAAACTATCAATGTATAAAACTTCGGGTCTGTTCTTGGCCTTAACCTCCTTCCATGTTGAAACCTGATGTCCCTTCGATCCGGATCACGTAAGATCCTACAGTCACGAACACTATCGCCTCGGCAACAAGCGCCCCTTTTACACGATTCATGGACCTGATAAAGATGATGAGCCATTGGTTTATAAATGTTCGGGTCTGATCTGATACTTAACCTTCGATTACTTTTAGAACCCGAAATCCATACGATTAGGTCCTGGTTGATCTGACGGTCCTCTGCGATATCGGATCAGAATCTTGCGTGGTCTTTATTGTCTTTTACGGACTCGATGAAGATTATGAACCATTGATCTAAAATCTTCGGGTTCGCTTGATTAGTTAACCTTCGGTGACTTTCCCACTTGATATCCAGACGATGGCGAAGGCTATCAAGATTTATGGTTGGCGACCTGCTAAGAAGCCTACTATTTACTAAGTGCCCTTTCCCTGTAGAAAGCTTTGTTTTACACATTTTTGAGGGATCAACGGTTAAGAAAGACTTTTGCTTCCGCTCACTCCTGGTTCCATTGGTTTTCTTTCTTGTTCATTCCTGATATTTTGGAAGTTCTCCATGCCTTTGGCCCCCTGTGTTTGACAATCCTCACACAATTTTCTAGAAGGGTGTTGAATCCCAAGCATACCTGCAGTAACTTTCTTTGCATAACACTCCTTCATTCGCCAGACGATCAACTAGCATATTGGCTTTCCTTCACACGTGAACGAAGCTAACTGTTCTCAGGGTTTGTAGGTGGGTATGAATGCGCTGAAAGACCTATGAAAACCGCAAATGTTTTGAAACTTTTCCCAGTGCTTTTCCATTACAAATCTTCTTGACTGCATTAATAATCAATTCAGAGTCTACTTCAATGATGACATTATGTAAATTTGACTCGATCAATATTTCCAGGGATTGCTCCAAGGCCATGAGCTTGGCCATGTTATTAGTGGCAGTCCCTAAATCACTGTGAAAGATAAACTTAATGCACCCCTGCTCATCTCTGATGACCCCTTCAAACCCAGCCATCCCTGGGTTACCTTTAGAGGCTCCATCTATATTGAATTTCAAGAAACCATGAGGAGGAGGTTGCCAGATGTCTTTACTAGCATTTATCTGTCTCACACCCTTGTTTATGCTCTAGGGAACTAGCGAATTGAGACCCAACTGCAACAATATACGAGCATCCTGGGGTTGAGTAGGGTCCTCAGGAGGTCTTCCTAAAGGGGCTCCAACAATGTCCTTGAGTTGTCTTAATATTTGTGCAATAATGTTCTGGGTGAGCCAGTTTTATTCTTGAAAATCCTACCATTGTGTTCTTTCCAGACATCCCAGATTAAGAAGTCTAGAACCAGAGTTTAAGCTTTGTTGATGATTTCATTGCCTGAGAAGCATTTTTTCCAATTCTTCAAGGTGTTGGAAATACTAAGTCTGTCCCTGTCAGTTTCCCTGAAGATTGAGGCCACCCAATCCCACAAGGAAGAGGTAAAAGGGCAGAGGTTGAATAAGTGTTCCATTGTCTCCTCTTGTGAACCACATAGATGGCATTTGGATGGGCCAACAAAACCCTTTTTCAGAAGATTTTCCCAAGTTAGAATTTTCTTTTGTTGAACCAACCACATAAACAACTTTATTTTCATCCAATGCTGGCGCTGCCAAAGGTCCTTGTAGTGTCCTGTCTAGGGTGCTAGACTAGGCTATATTTATTATCGACCAGGATGCGTAGACTTAGAGGCATGCGTCTAAAGTATATAGACATAAAGGATTATTAGCTAAGTGGTTATGATGGTAGGTCACATGACTTCTTTACGGAAGATTGAGGTATGTTACCTATCACCCAAACACTTAGGTCACTTAGTTAATCTACCTAATTACAACACTATCATTCAATTCATTTACCAAATTAAAACACTGTGTATCACTACAAACCAAGATTTAAATCTCCTTACAGAGACATTATGCATAAAACCCTTGTTCAACAAATACTCAGCATTCACTAATATTCATGCAAGATAAAAACATACAGAAATCATAAGCATACTTTGAAATGATAACAGAGTTCATGACATTGCTTTAAAAGACAACAAAGGATCGAATCCCTTACAGGATATGATTCACGATCTCAGTGATGAACTGTTCAAGCACTATCATAAACATAAACCATACGCATTCTATTGAAATCAACAA
>APFE030184033.1:3468-15979 GCA_000404065.3 Pinus taeda
CACAGTTTATTATTTTTAGCAGTTTTTCGGGTCCTAAACTTCCGGAGCCGTTTTGAGGCCCTAAACGACATTTTTTGGGAAAAATCGTCTTTTTCGTCATAGTCCTCGGAGAGATCTTTCCAACGGGCTATCACGCGCATCAAACGGAGATAATACGACCAATTCGCGACCCCGAGAAGTTGATGTACCAACTTACCCAAAAACGGGGCCCACAATTTGGCGTTCCATCTTCTAGGGTCAGGTTTTGGAATGTGAAGGGTTTTCCATTGTTTCTCAACAATAAATAGGCCTTCGAGCCTCATTGTAACACAGTTCAGAGACATGTAGCCACACATCTCTTCTCAGAGATAAGATGCCATCACCCTAGCTGGTTTATTTCCATTTCTGGTTGTAAGCATATTTCAATATTTTCCATTAATGAAATGAAGTATTATTTCCGCTGCATCTTTGTGTATATGGTTATCTCTGTAATTTGTTGCGTTCCTGTTTAAGTTTGGATCAGTTATTGTCTTTGGTTAGCATTTGGCTTGTGTGGTGGGTTTCATGGGGTAGGCAGTTTCCTCCCTGTGATGGTGCAACCAATGGTGTTGTTGTTGGTTGCATGTCGAGATAGAGAGGATGTGCCTAAAGGGGGAGAACCGACCACTGTATGGATGAATGCCTGCACTAGGGAATGACCAGCTCGGAGTCGGATTCGATAGAGAGTTTCCATTTTGATGCAGATGTTTCCATGTCCCCACGCTACTCCCCAGGCCACATTGAGGCTCCGACCACATTGGAATCCATAGCAGCCCAAATGAACAATTTCCAATTCAGCATGGAAACTTTGAGGGAGCAGAGGTATGATGAAAGGAATGAACTAGTGGCTTACATTAATGACATCCAGCATATGCAAAGTGAGCTCCTGGACTCCATAGACTGCCTTTGGAGGTAGCTACGACGCACAAACGACCATCTCTGTTCTTTGGAGGCTCGGGTGGAACACATCGACTATCATAAGCATGAGCGGGCTGCATTCTTTGTTGCTCCTCCAGCATTTCCCCCCAACCCCTTAATGTGTATTCCTAAGATATGTTTTTTTGCTTATTTTGTATCAGCAATAACCAATGACATGGATTGTCTTGGCCTCTTCACAGGCTTATTATTGTTCAGAGCAAAGCCCATGCCAGCTCTTAAGCCTGCTACTTAGCCTTATACAACCATAGGGAGGTATTTTGATGGTGTGATGCTAATGTATTTTTCTTTTGAAGCTATGATAGTATAATGAAGTTTCTTTTTACCGACATATATATATATAATATATATATATATAATAGTCATATTAAATTAATTAGTATTAATAGTATTAATATTAATATATACACCTTCAGTGTATATCAACCACATTTACTAATATAAATGTGGTTGTGCTCTTATTTAGTCTCAACTAACTTTCGCTCTAATAAAAGCTCTACGCACAAATATTTCTTGACTTCATTTGTTACTATTTGCATAGTTAGACATTGTACTTTGACTATGAAATGCTTCTAATGAAACACTTTAATTTATTTTTTTCTTATATTACAAAGTAGAAAAAAGTTGGCTTCGCGCCTTATATATGTATTCCTAATAAAGTATGTGACACGAACTCAATTCACAAGTTCCTTTATTGTTGTAATATTACCCATAAGGTATTTTTCCTCATCATTATACTATGTTTTCCTTCCTAAAAATATGTTTGTATACCTTTATGGTCAAATTTTTAGTTTTGTAATTAGATTAACCCAATTCCTATCGTTACAAATATAAACTTTGGATAGCGTCGCACACGAATTTGTTTCCACACATAACTTAATCATTAATATACCTTTACCATAACATTGTACATATTCACCCTTTGAATTGGTCTTATTCTACATTGAAAAACCATTACGCAAGCTATAAATGTGGTATATATCATGAATACCTTCGGGAAGGTTTGGAACCTTGGCAAGTTAATCAAGCTCCATATCTTTTCTGGTTGATATGCCACAAGGGTTTGTATAAACCCAATAATTGACTGTTGTTGGTGTTTTTTGTGTTGTTGGTGTTTTTGTGTGCAATCAACGGTGAATACAAACCCAACAATTGATTGTTGTTGGTGTTTTTTGTGTTGTTGGTGTTTTTGTGTGCAATCAACAGTGATTAATTTTTTAGGGTTTAGTAATTCCCATAGGCTACCACCTCCATTGACTTCTGAAATCATTTTCTCTCTGGTTTGTAGATAATGCTCTGACTCCTTCAACTCTAGTGTACATTGTCACCCTTTTGAGAACCCAAACGATAGATATGCATTAATTCCTTTGTATGTTTCGAAGTAGTTATCAGGTTTCCTTGTAACCACAGTTCGCGATTAATCTAAAGGTATATTCATTTATTTGCCAAAATTTCCTTCAAACATTTAATTTACCAGCATTCTCCTTCCTTCCATACAAATGATTTAACTTCTTGGCATGTTTTATTTTTAGGTTCTTTATGTGACATGATTATCTTAGGTTTGGACCATATCTTGGTTGAGTTTTTCTAGCAAGGTTCTATTCCTAGTTTCAGCGTCTTTACCAGTTGTACAAGCCTTATTTCCAAGTCACTTTTGTTTATATTATCACTTAGGGTTTATTCTTCAAAATTCTTTTTTGGGTTGAATGTAACTTATAGAGTTACAAGTTTGTAAACCCTAATGCATTATCTGAAGTAATTTTAGTAGTCTTTATATGCAAGAGCATTTTATTTTCTAGGTTTTTTTTGTTTGGTTTCATTTTCAATATGGAAATAGTTTGTTTCCTCTTTATATACTTTGTTTTCAATTCTATTTTTCAATTTCATTCATTATTTTGATGGTTGTATTTTGCAGGTACATTCAAGGGTTGATGTGCCCAGGTCTTTCTCTTGTGATTTTTTTTGTGAACTACCATTCCCATCGACTCAGCCTTTTTAGCTCAAACGATTAGCTTTACTAGTTCTACCAAAACGACTCCAACATTCCAAGTATATTTATTGTACACATATTCTTTACTTTCATTTTCTTTGTGGTGATATGTTTTTATAATTCTAGGGTTTTTCTGTAACCCTAGACCTTCCATGAAGCTAAATTGATTAATATCCTCATTGTGTTATTCTAAAATTTAGGATTTATAATTTGCAACCCTAATCCTTTGGGCATATCTAGGTATTTTTTTTCCTTTGAACAAATATAAACCTGAACGTGGTCTTGGCATTCCATGCAGATGCATGGAAAAAGTTTTGTTAAACTTGTTTGTTAAGGTTTTCAACCCTATAGAGCATTTAACCATAATTATTTATGTAATACTGTTGAATTTATCTTCTTAGTTACAAATTAGAATTTACTCTAGGGTTTACAATTTCCTGCCCTCTTTTTTTAATTCTTATTGTGTGCAGGAATCTCTTTCATGGTGTAGAGATCATAAATTTCTATATTTATATCCCTATTAATTTATTTCCTTTCTTAGACAAATGTAGCGTTAGGCTTCCTATAGCTTGGACTCTGTTCAGGTATGATTCATTATCCTTCCTTTTTTTTACCAATTTCTCGCTACTTCTTTTAATATTTTCTTGTGAATAGTTGTACATATTTTAATATCATCTTTGAAATTTTTGACAATTGTTCATAGGTATTTATAGTTCTATAAAGGTTTTTAGACCTATATTTCGCTAAAGATAAACTAAAGTTGTATTCTTGTTCATGGGAGTTTCAACTATCATTTACCAGGTCGGGTGACTTGAACCTTTGGTTTCCTCCTCTGCTTGAGTGTGAATGTTGTGTTTAGAGCAAGGTTCAAGGATTTTCAGTCATTGATCCAGAATTATACAGGGGGAATCTCCCAAAACTGGATCCAAATTGTAGATCTTGTCGTTTTGATTCCAACGACACATGAATTGCCTCAATCTGACACTGTATGTGAAATTTATTGCATTCCGAAATTTTTGGGAAACAACTAAAAAGTCAACGTGTAGGGTTGAATGGGCAGATCGTATAGTGATGTCATGATGACTGGGATGTATAGCAAACAGGTGGACTAATCTGGGCTTGACAAGTGGCAGTGTCGTACAATGTTATATGTCAAGATTTCATTGGTTGTTGGGTGTTTGAAATTGCCCAATGATAAGGTGCCACATGTCCCAATGCTAAGGCACCATGTGAGAGGGCGCCACGTTGCTCTCGGCAATTGGCCAAAATTTTATAGAGGTATGACTAACCTCAGTGGGGTTTGACCCCTAGACCTCTGGTTGAACAACCCAATGACTTACAGCCACACCATGATCATGTTTCTTATTATATGAAGATCGTCATTTATATTTGATCACATGTCACCAATGAGTTGGGGGGAGGGGTCGAATTAGCGGACCCTCCTGATCGACCCTGGCCCCGGTCCCATGTGTCACATATGACCACGCACATAGATATATGGCAAAGGGGGTGGGGATAGGCCACGTTCCTTGATTGCATTTCCAACCATATGACCAGAGCAGATGGGGCGGGCGGATAGGCCCCGGACCGCGGTCACAATGAACCACCATATGGCTGGCAGAGAACATGTGGCTAGGGGCATTTGAGGCTGAGACAGGTATGCTTGCCAAGATTTTGGGTGGAGATGATTCATAGGAGTTCATGATGACTTGAGATAGTTGATGGAGGCTTCATATTGTTTGGAGTTCATGAAGTTGCGGTGATGATGATGCCTTAGTGGCAACACTTTGTCATGGGTTGCGCTGAGACTTAACCACTTTGGTACATCGTGGCTGATTAGATTATGACCATGGGAAGCACATGGATGATGAGATAGGTGTACACTTGTCCCTTTGACAGACTTGAGGGATGGCATATTACAGATGACATGGAGGTTGCTTCATGGACCAAGATGTGGCACTTT
The DNA here is from genome assembly GCA_000404065.3 of Pinus taeda. Lineage (NCBI taxonomy): Eukaryota > Viridiplantae > Streptophyta > Pinopsida > Pinales > Pinaceae > Pinus > Pinus taeda. The sequence goes on from APFE030184033.1 coordinate 8,376, forward strand.
GAGAGTTGGTTTGATGAGAGGAGCTCTTCATTTTGAGGAGATGGGCCTCACACACATATGGGTGATGATGCTTGGATAGATGTGACTGATTGATATGCAATGCATTGATACTAGCATCATGGGCAGCATGTTGCAGGCGATATGGAGGTTACTTCATCGACCTGAGCATGGCTTACTCACATTTTGAAGGAGATGGGATGGATTCTTGATCAAGTTGATGTTGTGACAGGATGCTAAGAGAAACAACTAATGATGGCATGAGGAGGTGCATTTTCGTGATTTGAGCATGATATTTGGATTGATCACCCAACTAGTTCGAGTCATGGGAGCTATAGCAGTGTATTGGGCTATGTCTGAAAGATATGTCGAGGTTTTTACCGAGATATGTTAGAGTTGAGTTTGACACGATATATGTTGCAGTGATAGCATGTAGCTTGAGTTGGAGGGACCAACCTTCCATGTTGGGGCAACATGTGGAGATTGCGACAGGATGCGGTTGATGATCATGGATTGAGGAAACTTTCCTATTCATGCAGGCATGAGCCTTGATGGTTTATGTGATGAAAGAGCAGAGGTGGGCAGCATGGACATTTTGGAGATGTTGGAGCTAGCAACACTTTGCGATGTTTTATGATGGAGTTGTCGAGGATGAAAACCCTTTAAAGTGGGGAAGTATGTCACGACCACGAGCCAAGTGCGCTCATGTGCGATGAGCGATGGTGGAGACAAACTTTAGTGAAATGTGATGAGGCAAGTTTGCGATGAAGAGCGGGTGCGTTCAGTTAAACGCACCCCGGCGAGTGTGCGACAACGAGTTGCGACAGTGCGATGACTTACTTGGAGAGTCAAAAAACCGAGATTAAGGAAATCGACTACGTATGGGGAGAAGATGCAATGATTTACAGGAGGTGTCGAAAAATCGATGAGTTGGTGGGCCGACGTGCAGAGCAGATGAGTTGACAAGCCGACGTGCGGAGCAGACAAGTTGGTAGGCCGACATGCGGAAAGTGGATGAGTTGGTTGGCCAACGCACTCTTTGGAATTTTTCATGGGCAACTTGGGTGGTCGGCTTGCCACCTTAACACATGGAGAATTTGTATATATTTATGACGCCTTGGAGGAGGAAAGGATCATAAAGTATGAGTGAACAAGCATTGGGTTAAGCACTTGGGCAAGTAAAGGAAAGAGCGAAAGAAAAGGGTGAGGTGCAGGTGGACCAAGGGCCGCAGTACCGAGCCAAGGGAAAAGAGAGCGCAGGTTTCGGGCAGACTGTTTTGGCGGATGAGTTGCAGGTGGGCGGTCCTGCCCATAGACGAGCCTCAGGTGAGCGCCCCTGCCTGGAGAGTTGCGGAGGGCAACCTGACCCAGCAAGGTGGGCACTCCTGCCCAACGACAAGTTGTGGTAGGTTCTCGTGCGGATGAGCTTAGGGAAAATTGTCGGTGTGACGAGTTGTGGACAAAGTGTAACAAGCTATGAAGGATGACCTCGGGTGGGCGCTTCTAACCGAGGGTGAGTTGCACGACATGACACATATGTGGGCCACCTAGAACGACAGAACGTGGGCACTGCTGAACAAAAAGGCGACCCGACACGGTGAGGTGGGTGACCCAACGCGAGCAGGATGACTTGCTGTCTTTTGGCAGATTTGCTAAGGTGAATCTTGGGGTTTCTTGGCAAACGTTGTACATATAAAAATATTTGTAAAAGACTGTATTATTATTATTGGGCAGACTCTAATTTGGGAGTTTCCCCTCCCATTAAAAGTAAGTATTTCCGTTGCGCATATTTATATGATGATGATGAATGTTAATTCTGTTGTGCAAATGATGAATGCTTAGTAGAATTAAAGAAAAATAACTAAGTGTTGAATGTTAGGCGTAGCCCATACTCATTAATATTAGTGGAAAGAAAGTGGGTAACAGTGCTGCATTTGCCTATGTGCGATTGAAATACCACCGCCCTGATAGGGGTGTGACACCCTGGGCCCCTGGGTGGGGCTAAAATCTGATTCTCAGAATCGGATTTCAGCCCCGCCCCTTATATATATATATATATATATATAGCCAAAAAAAAAAAAATGTTAATAATTTTTTTTATTTTTAAAGTGAGCGGGCCTAAAATAATAAATAAATTAGAGGGCAAGGCTGAAATTCGATTCTAAGAATCGGGTTTCAGCCCCGACCACTTTTAAAAAACATATATGTTAATTATGTTGTGTAAATGATGAATGCTTAGTAGAATTAAAGAAAAATAACTAAGTATTGAATGTTAGGCATAGCCCGTACTCATTAGTATTAGTGGAGAGAAAGTGTTTAACGGTGTCGTACTTGCCTATGTGTGATTGAAAGACCACCATCAGGATAGGAGTGTGACACCTCGGGCCCTTAGGTGGCGCTGAAATCTGATTCTCAGAATCGGATTTCAGCCCTGCACCCTTTAAAAAAACAAATAATTGTTAATAATTTTTTTTTTTTTTAAGTGGGAAGGGTTGAAATTTGACTCTCAGAATCGGATTCAACCCTGCCTCAAATTTTTGCTAAAAAACTGAAGAAAATAATATATATATATATATAATAAAAAATTATTAACAATTTTTTTTCTAATAATTTTTATTTTTCTAAGATTTAATATTAATGTTTCTAAAATTTTTTAATTAATTATGTTTTCTTTTTTTTTAATAGCTTTTTCAATTTTTGTTAGTTTGTTTTTTTGTTTTTTAAATTATATAAAATTGTTTAATTTTTTTGGTTTTTTTAACTCGGGTTTTTTTTTAATTTTTTTATATTTTTTATTTTTTTTTAATCGTTTTTCTAAATTGTTGTATTTATTATTTTAGAAAACATGTTTTTGTTTATTATTTAATTCTTTGTATTTTTTTTATTTTTTAATTCTTATTTTAACAGGTTAATTTTGTTTTTCTTCCTAACATTTTTATGATTGATTTTTTGTCTTTTTTTAAGTTAATTTTGTTTTTATTTTTTTGATTGTTTTTTTCTTTTTTCTTTTTTATATATTTGATTTTTTTGTCATTTTCTAATTTTATGGTTTTTTTTTTTAAAATTATATATTTTTATTTAATTTTGTTATTTTTTTAACCTTTTTATTGTTTTTATTTTTGCTTTTATTTTTAAATTTATGTTTTCATTATTATTTTGAAATTTTAATGCTTTTCGGAGTTATGATAAAATCTTTTACGCCATTTTTTTCAAAATGTTGAAAATTTATTATAAAAAAAAACAGACGTTATTTCAACATCAACACATCAACACTTTTTGTTTTCAGGGTGTTTTTTGCACAATTTTTGTACAAAAAAATGTTTTCATTGCCATTTTTAAAACATGTTGAAAATTTACCCTAGAAAGAAAAAAAGTGTTATTCCAACATCAACACTTTTCATTTTCGAGTTGATTTTTCATGTTTTTGGGGAATTTTTTTGCTAGAGTTCCCGTTTTGAGTTTATAGTTCCGGTTTCAAAGTTTACATTGTTAAAAACTTAACGATTCATAGTTGAATAAATGATGAACTAAGTTAACTTTTGAAGACCCAAATTTAACTTGCAAAGTGTTAGAGGACGATCGAAGTTTCATTTTCAAATCAGCCCTAAATGTTTAATAGTTCACTTGCTTATATTTTTTCTTAAATGTTTTCTTCCTGATAAGAAGTAACATTTCAAAGCTTCAAGCCTGTCATGTAATAAGTTCATGGGACAACCATGTCCCTTGTTTTCTATTGATCATATGTATATTCCTGTTGATAAATCTTTTATGGCCATCTACAACCCTCACTATGTTCTCTTCACAATGACTTTTAAGTCATTGAACTTTGATATAATATTAAATGATTATATATGTATATGAAATTATTTTCAAGCGAATCTATATTTTGCTTCTGTGTTCTAAACATGTCTTTGTATAAGTTATTTTATTTGCACTATTACTTATTTCTCTTAATATAAACTACTACTCATTCTTGCTCTTGATAGTTTGAATACATGTATAGGAATTCTTTGTATACTACTGTAATATTCAAATTTTATTTTCTAAGAGGTTGTACATCTATATTTTTGTTTTATTATAGGTCTTTATATGACCCTCTACCTATTAAATTGGCTCCATATATGTATATATACACGCACACACACTCTTTTATTGAGTAAATACTTAAACTTACTGTGCGCAATAACTAAACGAGCATAACCATATTTTTATATTTTTATAATTTGCATGTAGAAATATTGTTTAAGTTCTAGACCAAGTCAATATCATTCAGTTGCATATCTACTCTTGTATACAGACCATTGTACAAGTATGCATCAAATATACAGAACAAATAATGGTTTCCTTCAATTTAACTACTACATAGCTTTCTTTTTGTACAAACATTCAAGCATTCATAAATGCATATAAAATAAAACTTGTCAATAGATAGCATAACATTATATTGTTTTAAATCATTAATAAGGTTGTCTAAAAATGAGAGTTCAAGGTACCGAATTGATAGTTTTAATTTTGGAACTTACAAATTAATTCACCAGCTCCTCCCAACCTTTGATACATTCCTCAATAGTTCGCCCCCAAGCACTTTTGACTGCAAGTAATCATCTCTCTTCACTTGGTTCTTTCTCTTGCCATTTTAACCATATTATCTCTGTGTAATTTTTTCTTCTTGACAAGATAACCAAAATTGGGAATGGTAATCAATATTCAAGAATTAACTTGCAACCATAACTCATCCATCTAGGTGTAATTTCAGCATCAGTTCTAGATTTTTATTTTATTAACAATATTATAAATACAAGGTTACATTCAACCTTTATTAGTATATCACATGATACACTATTTTCAAATGATACTCTTAAAGCTAAGACACAGTCATGCTAATCCATAAATACAAATTTACTTCAAAGCTTCAAGTCAAGGGATATCACATCCTCTCCCACTTGAATTTGGCAATGTTCCAGTGCCTACTTATAAACTCTAGAACTCATTCCAACTTGCTAAAACAAATATGGATATGCTTCTTTAAAAACATCCTCCAACTCCCAAGTTACCTCTTCTTGGATGAAATGTTTCAATTGAACTTTCATTTGAGTTGTCTCTATTCCGTAGCGTGACTACCCTTCAGTCTAGAATACATAGTGGTTCAGCCACGAATTCTCCCTCTGGTTCCACCTTTACAGTATTCCAATCAATTATATGAGTTGATTCATGTACATATTTCTTTAATAAGGATACATGAAATGCTTTATGAATTTTTGTATTTGTTGGAAAAGCAAGATAATAGGAAATTGGTCAAAAATTTTAGGTAACACCTCAAAAGGTCCATAATACCTTGGTGATAACTTAGCACAATTTCCAAAGCTAATGTGTTTTTCTTTGGTTTCACTTTTAAGTATACATGATCACCCACATTGAACTCTTTATGAACTCTTTTCAACTCTACATAACTCTTCTATCGATCTTGAGCTATTTTTAAATTATGCTTGACCTGTTTAGCCACTTCTTCCATCTCCTTTAATATATTTGGTCCCAAAGTTGACTGATCTTTAGTGTTGACACCTAATCCTCATGATTGGGTGAATTTATGTAAATAGTTAAATTAGGAATGTGAACAGTCATTAGGAGACGAACTGAGCAGTCACACCCTTTTGTATATAACAATAGCATACCTAATGAAATGTATCAAATCAATTTTACTGCCTATTGGAAAGTTAATGCCTGGCCTGACATGGTATCAGAGCCATTTCTCAAAATAGTTGTAACTCCCTTCATTTTTTGCTATTGTGGGATGTACGCTGGTCTGAGCACTGTTCTAACTGACCTCTGTCTTCTGCGTTTTTTCAGTTAATTGATATTGCGTTTTAACTGTATTATTGAATGCGTTTTTGAAATGAGCGATGTCCTCAATGCCTCTGTCCTCTTTCCTCTATGATGATGCGTTTAACTGCGCTGGATTGAAATGAAAACGTTGTTGGATTGACTGCGTATTCCGAGGGGGATGATGACCGTTTTTAACATTTTTTAACCCAGTAACTCATGCATTCTCTACCATATTCCTCTGCCCTTTGTTGGTGCGTTGAAGGTTGATGCATTGATGCATTGAATGGCGTTGTGTGTGCATTTTAATGTGGAAGTTATGGGCTGAATTTGGAGGAGCGAGTTTGTGCATGTTTTGAGAAAATGTAGAACTTTGGTGAACAATTTAATTTTGCAGTGCCAAAACATCGTGCTATGAAAGACATCGTTGAGTTTTAGAGCGATTATTTTTTTGTGTGTTGAAGCATTGGCTTAGAGCGTGAAATATATGTGTTGATTAAATGTTGTGAGTGCATCTCTGTGCATTGAGCCTGTGCCACTCTGAATGAGCGTGACTCTGAAGTCAAAGCCAACGCTAAATCTGAAGTTATTTAGTCTATGGATTCTAAAACGACCGAGTTTTGTGATCTTTTAAAGTCCATAGCGGAATCTCCTGACATGGTCTCCAAATTAGCGAAAGCGTGATGAGCCCAGGTCCCAGGTCTCTTCCCTTGTTCGTGGTGCTTTCAACGAATGCGGTTGTTTTCAAATAAATGTTGCCTGACATGGTTTTGAAGCTGTTGTTTTTTAAATAAGTTCGAATGGTTTCAAATACATTTTGATAAGTTTGAATGTTGTTGTTTTAAAAAAAATTTGAATGTTGTCGTTTCATGTGTTCATGGTATTTTATGAACAATGTGTATGGTAACGAATTCCATTTGCTATGCGCAGTTTTAAATCACTGTTTAGATTGGTCCGATATTTTTTACATGAAAACATTGGTGCGGTGAATTTCATGTGTAAGAATAATAATATATTATGGAGTGATAATATATTATTTTGAAAAGAAAAAAAAGTGAACATGACATGAAATTTTATTAAGTTTTTTATGGCGATATGTTATATGGTTGAGAAGTGGAAGGTATAACATATATATTGTTTTCTATCAGCAGAAGTAATTTTTTTCTTACGAAAGGCATTCAATCATCTCCATGGTAGGAATAGTTCTCACTGGCAAGGAGAACTATCATGAATGGACCCGGATGATAAAACACACCCTCATCTTCAATGAGTTGTGGAAAGGAGTGTGTGTCGAAGAAGGAGACAATGAACCAGTACAGCCTACCTCAGACAAAGAGCTCGTCATTTGGGAAAACAAGAACAACAAAGCTTATGCATTAATCGCATCATCTGTAAATGAAGAGGTGAGTCGCCATATTTCGTCATATTCAACTGCCTTTGAAGCCCTACAAAAGCTGAAAGAACTCTATGACTCACATTCTGCACTTGAAGTTGTCCAACTCATGATTAAACTCTTCACTCGTGAACTGCAAAATAATGATCCTCTTGCTCTTGCATCTGAAGTAAAGCCTATAATGCATGATATCAAATCCACTAAGGTTGAGTTGGATATCCCTCTTATTGCTTTTCTCAAGGCATTTTATCCTACTTACTCCAATTATCTTGAGTCTTTGCAAGCAAATGGAAATCTCAAAGATATGACCTTTGACTCTCTTGTGAAAAATTTTGCTGAAAGATAAAAAGCTTTTGGAAAGAAGACAACCCCTGAGTCTTCTGAAGAGACTGTG
>APFE030184033.1:19342-37193 GCA_000404065.3 Pinus taeda
ATCCTCACAATTGGGTGAATTTATGTAAATAGTTAAATTAGGAATGTGAACAGTCATCAGGAGATGAACTGAGCAGTCACACCCTTTTGTATATAACAATAGCATACCTAATGAAATGTATCGAATCAGTTTTACTGCCTATTGGAGAGTTACTGCCTGGCCTGACATTTAGGATGGTCCCAACTTGATATAATTTGCATATTTTTCCATAAAGTACCTCAAAAGGATTCATTTTCAAAGAAATTTGATATCCATTATTATAGGCAAACTTAACTAGGTGGAGATAATCCTCCCACTTAATTGCCCTGTCCATAACATTCGTTCTTAAGATATCTTCTATAATATGATTATTCCTTCCTATTTGACCATCAGTTTGAGGATGATAGGTCATGCTAGATTTTAACTATGTTCCCATACCTTCAAAAAAACCCTTCCAAAATTTAGAAGTGAACTTGGTACCACACTGTAAAATCACAATTTTAGGCATACAATGGAGTCTAAATATCTCTTCCATGAATATTTGTGTTATTTTAATGGCCTTGAAGTTAGATTTAATGGGAATAAAATGTGAAACTTTACTGAGCTTATCTATCACTACCATAATAGAATCATGTTTCCTCCTAGTTTTTGGTAAACCATTGATGAAGTACATTGATGTTATCTCCCATTTCTTTTCTAAAATGGGCAAGGGTTCTAATAACCCAACTGGATGTTGATGAGAAGCCTTCACTTAGTGACACTCCAAGCATTTAGCTATGTATTCAGCTATTTCAGTTTCATGTTAGTCCAATAAAAATCCTTTCCCAAAACAGTTTTTTACTTTTGATAACCTAGATGACCAGTTGTTGGTTTCTTGTGCAATTCATCTAGGACAAATTTTTTCAGTTTTGGATCATTAGGCAAGTAAATTTTGTCTTTGTACATTAGTAAATCCTGATTATTTACATAAAAATTACTTTCCTCTTCACCTAACAATTCAAATTTCTGAATTTTTCTTTTAATTTACATGTATTCTTCATCAAAAAATGATGTTGATTTAATATTTTTTTATTAGATTTGTCTACCAACTAGTGGCTAAAATGGCACAAAATTGATTTAATTTTCTGCTCAAGGCATCAACAATTTTTTTCTTTTCATTTAATGTGTACAATTTCAAAATTGTATTCACTAAGGAATGTCAGCCATCTTACTTACCTAGCATTGATATTTGGCTTGTCAAATATGTATTTGAGACTAACATTGTTTGTTTTTAGCTTAAATCTTATTCCTATGAAATAGTGTCTACACATTTTTAGAGCATGAATGATAGTTGCTAATTCTAGGTCATGTGTGAAATAGTTCTACTCATGATATTCAATTTCCTAGATTCATAATTGAATACATGGCCTTCATGCATTAAAAACCTCCAAATTTGTCTTTAAAGGCATTTGTACATACACCAAAATATGTATTGGGGTTAGCTAATTTCAGATGATATATATATATATATTCTTTTACTAAGTAAATACTTAAACTTCCTGTGTGTGATAACTAAACAAGCATAACCATATTTTTATATTTTTATAATTTGCATGTCTAAATATTGTTGAAGTTCTAAACCAATTCAATATCATTCGGTTGCATATCTACTCTTGTATACAAACCATTATACAAGTATGCATCAAATATATAGAACGGAGAATGGTTTCCTTCAATTTAACTACTACAGATCTTTCTTTTTGTACAAACATTTAAGCATTCATAAATGCATCTAAAATAATGATTTTGTTGACTCAACCAAAAATCCTAGAGCACGTAGTATTCATCGCATGCGGAGAAGACCTAGCCGCCGACCTCTGGTCGTAGGCCAGCCTCGGCCCCTTCGAACCCTGATCTCGTCTCACGCTGAATCAGAGCCCAACACAGCTAGAATATAGAAAAATTCTGTCTGTTAGAACTGGAAAGTTGGAGTAGTTGGGAGTAAGCCAGCGCGGCCCCGCGGATGTCATGGAATCCAGCGGGGGCTCTGCCCCTCCCCTCAATCCTCCTCCTGAGATATCAGCATTCAAAGCATTAATAGTTGCAAGCCAGAAACGCCCACTCACGGCAAGCCAACAGAAGTTCGTCAAGAAACTTGAATCGATCCCTACAGTCGCCCTCCCCGAAGAAGAAACATCCAAGGCAGCACTGAATCTAGCGGAAAGAGGATTAATAGGATAGTTCACAGGCCTCTGGCCTTCTCCAAAATCAATAGAGAACTGGACCCAAAGAAATTGGTCTCCTCTGATTAATGACGGGGTCAAGAGTTATTTTGTGGGCAAAGGGTTTTTCATATTTGTCTTTGAGAACCCAGAAGACAGAAGCCTCATCTTCAGAAATGGCCCTTATTTCATGGGACCTCAAGGCCTGTACCTTAATAAATGGTCTCCTGACTTTGACCCCTCTCAATATGTTCCCTCCGCTATCCCAGTGTGGGTACGTCTCCCCCACCTGCCCCTGCACTGTTGGAATCAAAAAACCTTCCAGATCATTGGTAACGCGCTTGGAAAATACATAGACCAAGCAGCAAGGAAAGATCAGTACACATGCGCCTGAATCTGCGTAGAGGTAGACCTAGAAGAGGGTTTGCCCGAAGCAATAAATCTCACTGTCGCTGGGTGGACTCACATCCAGGAACTGCATTACGAACATCTCCCTTTAAAATGCAGACACTGCCACGAGCACGGCCATTTTGCGAAGCACTGCAAGAAAAAAGCAGAAGACCAAACAGACAAAGCAAAAGAGGACCAATGGACAGAAGTTCGAAAGACTGCTCAAAAAAAAAAAAAGGAAATGGAAAAGGGCACACCTCGGGAGACCCAGGCAGCTCCAAGAGCAATCAAGAAACGGATGCAATCCCGAAAGACACTGAAAAAGAACAGACAGACAATCAAGAAATGGATGCAACTCTGAACGACAATGGAAAAGAACAGACTGTCATAACAGGTAAGCCACAAGAAAAAAGGGCAAATACAGATGATCCACCAATTAACCAAGAAGGGGGAGAAGTTATCCCAATAGTTGTGCAAGGTAGCCCCGCCAATCCATCCTACGCAGAAGTAACAAGGAAAAAATCATCAGATAGTGCAGGTTCTTCAGAGGATGAAGCTTCTGAACGCCCCTCTAGGAGAGCAGGAAGGAAATCCCGCAAAGAAGTAAGGGAAGAGGAAGCTGAGAGACTCAAAGTCCAAGGCAGCCAGTCTACCATAGAAATGTCCATGGGAAGAAACACAAGACCAAGGCCTTCAAAGGGAGGCCCAACCCTCCTCCTCAAGTAAATCATGAAGCTCGTCTCTTGGAACTGTAGAGGTTTGGGGAACCCCTCCAAAGCTGAAGCAGTCAAGGATCTCCTGAAAATAGAATCGGCAGACATTCTCATGCTCCAAGAGACGAAAATAGAAGCCCGAGCGCTTCTAGATATCAGCAAGTCAAAGTGGAAGAAAAGTGCAGGCAAAGCAGTAAATTCAAGGGGCTCATCTGGACGACTGGCAACTCTCTGGCCAGAAGAATCATTTTCACTCAAAAAAAGTCATGAAATTCAGCACTGGATATTCACGGAGCTCACACAATATTCAAGTAAGCTGTCTTTCTCCTTATTTAATCTGTATGTCCTTGTTTCTTATACCGAAAAGAGAGAATGTTGGACCTCTCTCTCAGCATTTTTAGACCAGCATACCCCAAGTAACATAATTCTAGCAGGTGATCTCAACATAGTTTTGAAAGCTAAAGAGAAAAGGGGTGGTTCCAACAACAGAGACCCCATGTTGGCCTTCGTGGAAGAGCTAGCGCAGCAATGGGATCTCTCAGATCTTAAGCCCATTCAAGGACTTTATACCTGGTCCAACAACAGATCTAGGCCCGAACATATATCAGCTCGATTGGACCGATTCTTGGTTCAAGGATCTCTAATCATGGATAAAAAGATAATAAAATCAAAAATTTTACCCAAGCTAGCTTCTGATCACAAGCCGATTTAGCTGCTCATTGAAGATGAGGAAGACCTAGGCCCTTTTCCATTCTGCTTCAGCCCTTTTTGGATAGAGAGAGAGGGTTTCTTTGAAACTGTTGAAGAAGCCTGGGCCAAGTCATTCTCAGGGTCTCCAAGCTATGTTTGGGAACAAAAACTAAAAGCCACCAAACAAGCGCTGAAGGAGTGGATAAGGAAACCAGCCCCTACTCCAACCAGCATAAGGAAAGAGGCAGTAAGCATATTGGAGACTTTACAAACAGAATTAGAGAGCAAAGAGATCACAACAGAACAACTGGAACAAGAAGTCAAGGCTCAAGCTGCCACATACAGATCATTCAGAAAAGAGAAAGAATATTGGCGAATCAAATCAAGGAGTCTGTGGTTAAAGGCAGGGGATCAGAATACTTCCTTCTTCCATAGAAAATATAGAGCCAGATTGAATAGGAATCACATCTATCAAATAAGGACAGCAGAAGACCACGTCAGCAAAGGTTTTGCTCAAGTCAAAGTTGCAGCAGACAACCATTTTCAAAATCTTTTCAGTGAAGGAGTGCAGGCTTCCGAGGAGGAAATCACAGAATTCCTATCCAATATCCCTCATCTAATCAGCCCAGAAGAAAACGTTGCTCTCACCAGAGAAGTAATAGAGGAGGAAATTATTAAAATTGTATGGTCCATGGAATCAGATAAGGCGCCAGGCCCGGACGGATTTACGATACACTTCTACAAAGTTTGCTGGAATATCATCAAAAGAGACCTCCAAAAAATGATTACGGGATTTATGAGAAAAGCCAAGATCGGTGGAGGAACCAACTCCACGTATCTAGCATTAATCCCAAAAGAATCTAACCCAGAAACATTCTCCAGATTTAGACCCATATCTCTGTGTAACACATCCTATAAGATACTGGCAAAATTGCTAGCAAGCAGAATCAAGCCCTTGCTCAAGAAGCTGATCTCTGGACCTCAAGGGGGCTTTGTGGAGGGCAGACACATTCTTAACAATGTTATCCAAGTCTAGGAGACAATCCACACTAGCGTGAAGTGCAATGAGAAAGGTATGCTGATCAAACTAGACATGGCAAATGCGTTTGATAGAGTCAATCGCTCTTTTCTCATCAAGGTACTCCTCTCCTTTGGTTTTTCGCCTCATTTTGTTCAGCTTATTAATGCTTGTATAAATAACCCCTGGATTGCCCCTCTGGTCAATGGACGCCCCTCTAACTTCTACCAAGCCCGGAGAGGCATCAGGCAAGGATGCCTCTCCCCTTTCCTGCACATTTTAATGGCAGATTCCCTCAGTAGAAGGCTCACAACTGAAAGAATTCTTGGCACTCTTCCGGACTCAAATCTTCCACTGACGCAGTACCCTAGAACCATGCTCTCTTTGTCGATGACTCTCTTCTTCTCGGAGGCGCGTCCCCCAGAATCGCCAAAGGCTTTGATACAATCTTGAAAGGCTACTGCAGGGTTACAAGTGCCCTCATCAATGAAAAAAAGAGCGAAATTTATAGTTGGAACACAGGGCAACAAGAGATCAACAATATCGCGGAAATCATGGGATTTAGAGGGCATGCCAATTGGGATCGAATAAAATACCTTGGCCTTCCAATCATCAATGGTGCCAATAGGAGAACGCTCTGGACAGAAGTAATATGCAAAATTAAATCCAAGATTGAAGCGATGGGAGGACATTGGCTAACCAAGGGAGGAAAAACTGTCCTTATCAAAACCCAGCTCTCTGCGTTCCCAATTTATCAGGCCGCCTACTTGCTGGCCCCCAGGAATGTCACAGAGCAGATATCAAAATTGTTGCGGGATTTCTTATGGCAAGGCGGGAGGGGAAACGAAAATAGAATGCATTTAGTGAGTTGGGATATGATCAGATGGCCTACAACAGAGGGGGGACTGCAAATACGAGATCCCTCACTCGTAAACCTGGTATTGGGCGGAAAATTACTATGGAAAATGGCCAGCGAACCAAATCATCAGACCAGCAATACGTTGATGTTAAAATACTCCAGAAATACCACATACAAAGGACTGCAATTCGATCCCTCCGTTAATGGTACGCAGATATGGAAGCTTTGTATTAAAAGCAGCAAATTTTTTAATCAACATCTTTATAGAGTGCCTGGAAACGGCAAACGAACCAACATCTGGAATGATAGGATAATGGAGAATGACCCATTGGGAGAAAATGAAGCCATAACGGATATCAGAGAGTGGCTGTTGCAGGCAGGTAAAACCGGACTTTATGATATCTCGAGCTGGGACAGCAAAGGTGAATGGGCCGGTTGGGATATCAATGGTATCCCAGATTGGCTAATACATCAAAAAAATCGACTCATCGATTTGCTGGAAGGATCCTCTCCCGAACACCGGCACATAAGAGACAGCTAGGCATGGGGAATGACTAGAACATACACCACAGCAGCAGGATATAAAGCCCTCCAGAGTCCAAGAAATAGCAGTCATGCACCAACCTTCTGGAAGGTTATCTGGGACAATCTATCTCTTCCCAAAGTGAACTTCTTCTTCTGGACGTTGGTGCACAACAAACTTCTCACTGGAGATAACCTAGAGAAAAGGAATATCGCAGGACCTCACATATGCAAGTTGTGCAGATGCCACTCTGAAACTGCCCAGCACTTATTCTTGGAGTGCAATTTTGCCAAGGAAGCATGGGACTTTGCCCTCTCGGACCTGCAAATTCTAGCGTTTCCCCAAAATAGAGTAGCAGAGTTGTTTGCCTCTTGGAATAACATCTACCCACATAGCATCCCCAGCAAATCATTTTGGAAAAAAATTTGGACAGCAATTCCAAAATTTGTCTGTTGGCAGATATGGTTGGCTCGTAATGACCAAATCTTCAATAAAAACAGAACCACGCCTCTTCAAGCTTCAGCCAAAGCTAAAGCATTACTCTTGGAAGCAGCGCAGCAACAGTTCCATAAAGAAGACCCTCTGCTACTTCCTGAAGAAAGGAGATGGCTTAGGCCGCTTGAGCCTTCTCCTCGCAAGCCTCATCTTGTCCCTCAAACAGTCAACCTGAAGTGGAGAATAAGAGAAACTGAGGAAAGTTTCACAAATTGGTGGAAATCCAAAAATCTTACCACCATCTTTTTTTACAGAGCCTCCTAAGGAAATCCTGGGAACGCTGGAGCAGGAGGGGTCATTTACTCACCGGACAGCAGCTCAAGAGACAGCTTCTATTGGGGTCTAGGACAGAAATCTAATAACCAGGCAGAGATCTATGGCCTTCTCAAAGCGTGTCTAATAGCAAGAGAAAAGGGAGTAAAAGAGTTCCAAGCCTTTGGTGATTCAGAGATCCTAATCAAAAAACTAAATGCTGAAGTTCTTTTCGATAATGCTAGCCTCAACAAACTTCTTGGAAGAGTGAAAAGAATCATCCAAGAGTTCACCTCCTATAAATTCTATCACATCCTCAGAAACCTTAATGGCGAAGCTGATCAAATGGCGAACAAAGGATGCCCGCTCAGGAAAGGACAGCTATTTATCAACGACAAAAGTTTCCATCAAATTCCTTGAAAAGTCTGTAACTCACAAGCAGAACAAGCTTGATGTTTTCTGTGTAATCGGGGCTGCCTTGGAAAAGACCCCACCTCTTTTATTCAAATAAATAAAATCTCACAACCATCTCAGTTAAAAAATAAAAAAATAAATGCATCTAAAATCAATCCTATCAATAAATAACAAAATATTATATTGTTTTAAATCATTAATAAGTTTATCCAAATATTAGAAGTTCAAGGTATTGACTTGATCATTTTAATTTTTGAACTGATACAGTAATTCACCAGCTCCTCCTGACCTTTGATACTTTCCTTAATAGTACCCCCCCTTAGCATGTTTGATTGCAAGCAATCAACTCCCTTCACTTGGTTCTTTTTATTGCCTTTTTCACCGAATTAGCTCTACGTGATCTTTTTCTTCTCAGCAAGATAACCAAAAGTGGATTACCTTCTCTACCATTGAGTTGGTAACTACCTCCATCTCACCCTACAAGTGGCAGGTAGTTACTAGCTCGTTTATGAGCTCCACTTCCCCACTTTCCAAGACATCTTCCTATATTTTAGGGAATTTAATGATCAATTACTTCCATGATCGTTAATAATTTAATCATTTAGATTAAATGACTAAGACTTAATGAGTGGTAATCAATATTCAACAATTAACTTGCAGCCTTAACTCATCCATCCAGGTGTAATTTCAGCATCAATTCCATATATTTATATTATTAACAAAATTATAAATATAAGATTCACATTCAAGCTTTATTAGGATATCACACTGATAAATAATTTTCAACTGAGCCTTTTAAAGTTAAGACATGGTCATACTAATCCATAAATACAAATTTACAAAAAAAAATCAAGTCAATGGATATCACATCCTCTCTTGCTTGAATTTGACATTATTCCAGTGTTTGCTCATAAACTCTGGAACTCATTCCAACTTTTTAAAACAACGATGGATATGCTTCTTTAAAAGCATCCTCCAACTCCCAAGTTGCCTCTTCTGGGATGAAATGTTTCCATTAAACTTTCACTTGAGCTATGTCTCTATTCTGGAGCATGACTACCCTCCGGTCTAGAATATGTAGTGGTTCTGCCATGAATTCTCCCACAAGTTTCAAGTGTACAACACTCCAATCAATTATATGAGTTAATTCATGTACATATTTCTTTAATATGGATACATGAAATGCATTTTGAATTTTTATATTTGTTGGAAGAGTAAGCTGATAGGAAGCTTTTCCAATTTTGGCTAACACCTCAAAAGGTCCACAATATCTAGGCGATAACTTAGCACAACTGCCAAGTCTAATGTGATTTTCTTTGGTTTCACTTTTAAGTGTACATGATCACCCACATTGAATTACTTCTGAACTATTTTCAACTCTGCATAACTCTTATGTCGATATTGAGCTATTTTTAAATTCCGCTTGACTTGTTTAACCACTTCTTCCATATCCTTTAATATATTTGGCCCAACGCTTACCGATCTTCAAGGTCGTCCCAACTTAGAGGTACTTTTCATTTTCTACCATACAATGCCTCAAAGGGATTCATATTCAAAGAAGTTTGATATCCATTATTATAGGCAAACTCAAGTAAGTGAAGATAATCCTCCCACTTAGTTGGCATGTCCATAACATACATTCTTAACATATCTTATAAGATATGATTATTCCTTTATGTTTGACCATCAGTTTGAGGATGATAGGTTGTGCTAAATTTTAACTTTTTTCCCATACTTTCAAATAAACCCTTCCAAAATTTAGAAGTGAACTTGGCATCACGATGTGAAATAACAGTTTTGGGCATATAACGGAATCTAAATATCTCTTTCATAAATATTTATACCATGTTAATGGACTTGAAGTTAGATCTAATATGAATAAACCATGTCGCTTTATTGATTTTATCTACCACTACCATAATAGAATCATGTTGCCCCCTAGTTTTTGATAAACCAGTGATGAAGTCTATTGATATTGTCTCCCATTTTCGTTTTAGAATGGGCAAAGGTTCTAATAACCCAACTGGATGTTGATGAGAAGCCTTCACTTGGTGACACTCCAAGAATTTAGTTATGTATTTAGCTATTTCAATTTTCATGTTAGTCTAATAAAAATATTTTCTCAACACAATTTTTTACTTTTGATAATGAGGATGCCTAGTTTTTGGTCTCTTATGCCATTCATCTAGGAAAATAGTTTCAATTCTAGATCACTAGGAAAGTAAATTCTCTCTTTGTGCATTTGTAAATCCTAATTATTCACTAAAAATTTAATTTCCTCTTCACCTAACACTTTATGTTTCTGAATTTTTCTTTTAATTTACGTGTATTCTTCATCAAAAACTAATGTTGATTTAATCTTTCTTATCAGATTCGTATACTAACTAGTGGCTAAAATGACACAAAATTGATTTAAATGTTTGCTCAAGGCATCAACAATTTTGTTTTCTTTTCATTTAATGTACGATTTCAAAATTTTATTCACTAAGTAATTCCAACAATCTTCCTTGCCTGGCATTCAGATTTGGTTGGTCAAATATGTATTTGAGACTAACATTGTTTGTTTTTAGCTGAAATCCTCTTCTTGTGAGATATTGTCTCCACATTTTTAGAGTTCCTAGTTTTAGATAATGTGTTGCATAATTATTCTCATGATACTTAGTTTCCTATATTCATAGTTGATTACATGGTCTTCTTGCATTAAAAACTTCCCAATCCTTCTTTACAGCCATTGATACATACAACAAAATTTTTATTAGAGTTTGTTAATTTCATAATTGGAGCAGTAGTTAGCTACTTTGGTTTCACAAAACTATCTTGACACTTCTGACTCCATTCAAACTTTGTCCCCTTCTTTTGCAAAGAAGTAATTGGATATGCCAATTCAAAGAATCCTTTTATGAATCTTCTGCAATAACCTTTAATTCCAATAAATGAACTGATATAATTTATATCTTTAGGTATTGTTCATTCAATAATAATTTTTATTTTTTATGGGTCCACAACAATCCCTTCCTTAGATACTACATGTCCCAAATACTGAATTTGTTTCTGGTAAAATGAGCATTTGCTAAACTTAGCATACAATTATTTTCTCTAAGTGTTTGAAGAAAAATCTGCAAGTGTTGATCATGTTCTTCTTTACTCTTTGAGTAAAACAAGATATCATCTATAAATAAAATGACAAATTTGTCATGAAAAGCACTGAGTATACTATTCATCAAGCACATGACAGTGGTTGGTGCATTAGTGAATCCACATGGGAGTGCCACGAGCTCATAGTGTCCATATATTGTTCTGAATGTTGTTTTGTCAATATCCTTATCCTTAATCTTAATCTGATGGTATCTAGATCTTAGATCAAATTTTGATAAAAAGTGAAGCTCCTTGGAATTGGTCAAATAAATCATTAATCTGGGGAAAGGATATTTGTTTTTAATTGTCATTTGATTGAGATGCATGTAATCTATATAAAGCGCAAGAGTCCATCTTTCTTCTTAGCGAATAAAACTGGTGCAACCAAAGGAGATACACTAGGACTTATGTACTTATTATCTAGCAACTCTTACAATTGAATTTTTACTGCCATTAATTTAGGCATGCTCGCTCTATATGGGGTTTTGATACCAAAACTAATCAAAAAATGAGATCAATAGTGAAGTCTATATCTCTCTTTTGAGGAAGTCTTAGTATTTCTTCAGGGAAGACATCTTTATATTGCTCCAATATAGGGTAGTCTTCTAAAGATGGTTTCCATTTTTTACTTGAAATATCTTCAATTTGGACTGCAAACATTTGACAGTGCTTTCAAGCACATTTCTTTAATTGTAAGGCAGAAATTTGCCTCACATAAATAGTTCATAGCACTCCTTTGACTATTCAGACCTCTCCTTCCTCATTAATACAAGTGAAATATTTTTCTAGGCAATTTAAAATTACTCTATGAGGTTCCAAACAATCCATCCCAATAAGTATGTCATATGGCCCCAAAGTTAAAATGTTCATATTTAAATGAGTAATACTTCCCTTTAGATTTAATATACAATCTTTGCTTATTTCTGTAACTTTCCTCTTAGCTCTTGTGGCCCATTGTACTAACCAGGGTTTACTTTGATTTTCCTTTTTAAGTCGACACTTCTCAATTTCAGCAAGGAAATATAACTTAAAGTACAACCAAGGTCAATTAGTATTGTGACCTTTTTGTAGAAATTATACCTTGGAATTCCACCATACTGTACAGGTGATCCGCTTGTCTTCCATCTAGTGTTGCACTAATACTTGGGATATTGCAAGCAATGTCATTGATTGTATAAGATCCTTGCATGTTATTCGTTGTTTCTTTTTTGTTTACTAGGTTTTGTGGGCAGTGCCTCCACAAATGGTTGTCATTGCAGCCCCAACACTTGATTGATGGTCTATCTTATTCACTAAAATTCCTATTTCCTACTCCTGCGCCTTGTCCACCTTTCTGTCCTAGATTTTTCTATTGATTTACACTTATGTTATAATTCACTCCCTAATTACTTTTAAATGGGTTAGAAAAATCAAGTTTCTTAAACCCTTTTTTCTTAGCATTGAACTTCTCATGTTGCTTGGTCATCCAACCCTTAGAATTATCACTCTTCGGTTTGTGCTAATTAAAACAAAAAATTTCCTTCCTTATAGTCTCATCCATGGTTTTTAGATTGTCAAATTCAATCCTTTTTCTATATGAAAAAGGCAATCAACTAAAAAACATTTGTATTTTTTATTTTCCCTCTTTCAAATATGGTACATATCTCAACAAACTTGTGAACTTATTTACAAAGTCATCCATAGTGGATTGTCCTAGCCTTAACTCATGGAACTCTCTATCCTTCTCATCAAAAATTCATTTTGTAAAGTATTTCTTTTTAAATTCTAGAGTTTCCATGTCAGATTTTTTGCTTTTGATCCTCTTTATGACTTTATTTTCCTCCCACCATAAGGTTGTTTACTAGTTATAGTATGTAGCCAATCTAGCCTTCAATTGCTTGGATAATTGTAGACCTTGAAACACTTTGACATATTTAGAAGTAAGGCTTTAGCTCCCTCTTCAAATTCTCCATCAAAGTTTGGAGGTCTAATCTTTTTTAATTCTCCTTGTAGTTGAGATGTAATCCTTCTCTTTTTGAAGATATAAGTACTACTTTCATATTTATGTGTTTTCCCTTCGTCAAACTCATGGGTCTTACTTTCACTATAAGTTATAGAATCAGTTGTATCGTTGGATTCACTTTTCATTCTCTTCTTATGAGTTTCCCTTGTTTTCTTGTTTCCTTTATTCTCTTCCAACTTCCACAGTAAGTAGCCATTAATCTCCTCTTGCTCATCCTTAGCTTTGGACAATTTTTCTTGGTTGAAATTTATATTATTTAAATATACCTTCAAGCTACGCATTACTTTAGGATTTCATATTAATGATTATCTATATCATCGGTTCCTCCTCCCATCATTCCAATTTCAGTATTAAGCTCTTCACCTCCTCTAGGTGACCCTATAACAGTTTGTCCATTATTTTCTTTAGCCATACTTCAAACTTTCCTAATTGTTCTTTGATTATTTGATCATCACACTAGAAAGTAAGTGTTTCAGTTTAGTACCCATAAGAAGCTTAATATCGAAATCTACACCTCTTACACCACTTGTAATGAACCTTATTATAACACTAACATACTAACATTTTTTTATTTTATTTATTTATTTTATTTAAAGTAAGTATAACTCATACCCTATATAATTTTTGTCTTCCAGTTATCGCTTCTTGCCAAACGTAACTTCATAAGCATTTCCATTGATTATTTTTTATGAGAACTTCAATTTTTCCTATACTCTTCTTTTTGCTATTAAATCTTATTCCTATCTATATTTAGTTCTTTCCATTTCCCATTTTTTGGTAAAGGTGTACAATTGTGCACCAAAAATACATATATTTATATTAATTCGTCTCAACAAGTTTTCCCATTCATTCTAATAAAGGCTCCACCCACAATTTATTGACTTCATTTGTTACCAATTGGGTAGTTAGGCATTGTACTTTGACCATGCAATGCTTCTAATGAAACACTTTAATTTCTTTTTTTTCCTTATATTACAAGGTGCAAAAAGTTGGCTCCATGCCTTATATATGTATTCCTAATGATGTATGTGACCTAAACTCAATTCACAATTTCCTTTATTGTTGTAACATTACCCATAAGGTCTTTTTCCTCGTCATTATACTATGACTTGTTTTCCTTCCTAAAAATATGTTTGTATACCTTTAAGGTCAAATCTTTAGTTTTCTAATTAAGTTAACCCAATGTCTATCGTTACAAATATAAACTATGGATAGCGTCGTGCATGAATTTGTTTCCACAACGCTATAGCCACTACAAACATCCTCCAAAATTTTTCCTAAGCTTCATTTTGGAGCCTCCCTACCAACCATTCTTAGCAACATGTCTTACACTGTAAAGTACATGAGCTTAAGTGGTTTTCTAGCATATTGTTAGCCTATGCATGATAGCTTATTCCACTCCCCTCACAGGTTTTTTCTCCAGACTTGGTCCAGCTGTTGGCTGAGTAGCTCTCTCAAGAAATTGCACAATGCTGGAGAGGAACCATCCTTCCCTCCAGAAATTGTGCAATCCTGACTAGTAGCCTGCTGGGCTCAGAAACTGCGCAATCCTGTCATTCAACCTTCCCAATGAAAACTGCGCAATATGGCCCAGCAAGAATGCTCATCCCAGAAATTACAGAATTATGGGCAGTAGTCGGCTGCTCCTCCCATAAATTGTGCAATCCCTCTGGGCAGCCAGCCCATCTCCGTCCCAGAAATGCGCAAATTTCTCCCTTGGGCAAGCAGGTTGTTACATGTGCCATCAGGTTGATCAATTCCACCCAGGACCGATAAAACTTGACTTGCATGCATGGGCTGCCTTTTCCCGAAATAGCAAAAATCATCCCTATATTTTAGGGAGCTATTTTTAGTAGTTGGAAGTTACATGCAAAGATCATTTTAGAAACTTCCCTCCAAGTGTCGTTTTTTTCCTAGATCTATGGCATGCACGTCATGAGCCTCAAATTTATTTATTTGACACTTCAGAACTCACTTCTTCATATCAATCTTGGAGCTCTGACATCCCACGGCACATCCAGGAGTCTTTGACACATCCTAACCTCTTAGTGAAAATTGTGTAATCCTTTCCAGTCAATCCCCAGGTATGTTGCATGTCGTTCCTTAAGTTTGCTTTGGTTTTAGCTAACAAATTTCTTGCCATGCATGTCGCCATGTCTCCAGTTCTAGCAAGTGTTCTTCCATCGCTCAGCAGTTTAGGATCAATGGCCACCAAGAGAGAAGGATCAAAGGGCATCGATGGAAGTGCAACTGGAGCAACGGTTGAGCGAGTGTCTACAAGTTTTTCGATCTATGAAGACACCAAGTTGATTGTAGACAAAGACATCAAGTTGAAATGGAAAGAGGTCAATAATGCATTCTCAAGCACATTTGGGGAAGATCTCGAAAACTGCCAAGTCTATGTGAACATTCACAAGTCCGACTTGTACCGGATTACATGCAAGTATCCCACATTCCCATGCACAGACATGATACATTGGATCATCTCACACACCAATCCTGAGACGATGACATTGAGCAGTGTCAATGGGATGGAGATTGATACCTTCAAGGCATAGGATTATTAGTAGATGTATCATTTTTCGAAACTAGTGATCACCATGGAGACACCTTTCAGCCTACCTAATAGCAATGCCAACTCCAGGGATATCTTGAAGAACTGGGTAAAGGAGCCAGCCAAAATTCAGGATGACACCCAACTAGATCTACAAGATGAAGATACTATGTAAGGCGTATCAATACTTGGTCATCTTTGGATGTCGCTTGTATGGCCAAGAGAGCACGGAGATCTTCTCGCAGAGTTGGGTGAATGCATTGGACCAACTGGCTAGTAAAGGCAAAGCATGCAACTAATCCCACATGTTGGCTCGCAAGCTGAAGGAACAGGTAATAAGAGCTCGGCCATCGCCCAAAGGTCAACAAGAAGAAATCTACATGTATGCTTACATCTTGGATGCAATCTGTGCCCATTAGGAGTTCCCAGGCTTGATCTGATAATCACCCTATGAGTGACCTTAGTTGAAGACTTATTAAACAAAAGGTATTAGAG
The DNA here is from genome assembly GCA_000404065.3 of Pinus taeda. Taxonomy (NCBI): domain Eukaryota; kingdom Viridiplantae; phylum Streptophyta; class Pinopsida; order Pinales; family Pinaceae; genus Pinus; species Pinus taeda. The sequence goes on from APFE030184033.1 coordinate 35,063, forward strand.
ACTCATGTGCTGGTGTGCGTTTTGTGTTATTGAAACAACGGATCGATCAGATTGCCAATACACAGACATTTTAAATGGAAAGACAACAGATAAATACAGTAAGCAATACTAGACACAAACAATTTTTAATAAGGAGTTCACCTTGTTCTCCAGGGCTACGTCTCCAATCCAGCTTCAGTGGTGGCCTGGTTTTATTGTGTGTTACAGCAAAGAAATTATAATGTAGGGACTCAATATGAGTTCTCCTGAAAGTAGATTTTGCTTGGCAAGGTGGTTCTTGGATTCCCCAAGCCACTCAAAGTTCACAAACTCTTTTTCTTCCTACCAACTTTGTGACCTTTGGTCTACAGTGGAAAGAGCCAACTGTGATGCTCAATCCAGACAAATTCCTCTATGGGAAGGCTTGAATCTTCAAGCTCTCTGGTGCTCGATGCTGCCTATGGTTAGCTCGGCCCTCTGTCTCTTCTGCTCGGCTTTACTGCTTTCTGTGTTCAGTCCTCCACTCAGGGTTCATTGTTCATTGTCTCTCTTGGTTGCTTGGATTCTTCTCCTAAGTCTCCTCCTTTTTTTTTACTGTCTTTGTTCATGGCTTTAACCAGTCGATCCTATGCCTGTTCGGTTCCTCTCCTGCCTGCGTCGATTCTCCTCCTGCAGCTGTGCTTGGAGTTCCCTATTCGGCATCAGCATGAACGCTCAAGGAGTGCCACGTGTCTCCATCTAACTGGTGCCAGCATGCTTCGTCGACTCATTCCTCTGGTTATGTCATGAATACGCTCTTTCTCCAACGTGGCAGTCAACGGATTCCAAATCCCTTTTAAATCGCAGCTTATTTCCCTCTTGATTCCGCTTCTTTCCATCGGACGCAATCTCAGTCATTCGATTTGGGCTCCTCCAGATCCAATGCCACACGCACGTCGAGCGCGGTTGACTTGCTCAACCGTTAACACGCAATCACAGCGGTTTTCCTCTCACCTCCGCTCCCACGCATCGATCGTTGATTGTGATCGCTCCGCTTTCTCCAAAACCTCTTACCGTTCAAGGGCATCCCGATCAAACCGCCAGTTTTCAGGCTGTGGGTCCCACCATCGTACATTGGCGCTTTTTACCTTTTTCCCCCCGTGGTCCTCTAGCTCCCAACGTGACCGAGTGCTTAAGGCTCCCCCATTTTGGCCATGTTCGCCTAGTGATGCGCGCTTAGCGCTTAAGCGCTAATCGCGCATCAAAATCGCCTCCTTTTCCCGATCCGGGGCTCCCAGGGGTTGTTTTGACCTCCTGCACAATCTCCATGGGCCTCGGTCAGCGCGCTTTGACCGAGGTCCTCGTCGTTCTGTGTCGGCTGCCATGGCCACTGGTTCAGGGTGTTTTTGGTGTTGTTTTGGATTTCATTAAAGATTTGTTCAACTCGATACAGCAAAGTTCTTGACAGTCTTTTGTGGATCTGATTTGGATCACGACCTCCCTACTGAAAAAGCTTTTGGACCACCAAAAGTTGGTTTTCTTCAAGCATAGACTAAGTGAGGGAACTGTTGTCTCACTTGTCCAATCTCAATCCACTTCACACTGCTCAGCTTCGAACCTTTAAGCCCAATCCTGAGGTATTCCACCTATCCACTGCGCATTGTCCTCACCTTCTTGTCCAGCACTGTGTCTTCCTGCAACTCATTAAGATATTCAGGTAGTAGGTCATCAACAAAAGGTAATTGACTCTGCTCTTCAGGGTCCTCAATCATTGAAGGCCCAAACAACCTCAAGCAGTCTGCGTTCACGACTGAGTAGATGTGCTTGTAAGCTGGCATATCAAGGCGAAAGGCATTTTCACCAATTTTCTCAAGTATCCTGAAGGGTCCATACCTGATAGGTTTTAGCTTTTTACCTTCACCTTGCATTTTGTCCTTGCTAATATACAGCCAAACTTGGTCTCCAACTTGAAAACTATGCTCCATCCGATGCTTATCATGCGTAGCCTTGTACTTGGCCTGGCTCTTTTCCAGTTGTTCCTATACTGCCTGGTGGATCTCCTGGATCTGTTCAATGAACCTAGTTGCCTTGTCCACATCACTGTGTCCATCAACCATGGTATCTTTACCAAAGACAAAATCCAAAGGAGACATTGGTATGAAACCAAAACAGG
>APFE030184033.1:38076-55932 GCA_000404065.3 Pinus taeda
TGTACTAATATTTTCTTTCAAGGTGTCGAAGGCTTTCTGTTGTTTGCCTCCCCACTGAAACACCTTGTTCAATCCTATCAAAGCATGTAAGGGAGCTGCAATTGAGGAAAAATTTGAAATGAACTTCCTCCAATATTGTGCTACTCCTAAGAAGCTTTTCCCTTCTGTAGCAGACTTGGGTTTAGGCCAGTTCACAATGACTGCCACTTTAGAGGGATCTATTTTCAATTCACCTCCCCCTACTATATGACCCAAATAATTTAGAGAGGTTTCGCCAAATTCAGATTTTGAGAGTTTAACATAAATTTTTTCTCTCTTCAAAACATCTAATGTCTGCTTAACATGCTTTAAATGTTCTTCCCAAGTTTTACTGAAAATCAGAATATCATCCAGATACACAATAACAAAATCATCAAGAAAAGGTTTGAAATTAGCAGGGGCATTGGTCAAGCCAAAAGGCATAACCAGCCATTCATACAATACCTGCTTTGTTTTGAAAGCAGTCTTCCATGCATCTTGCTCTGCAACTCTGACCTGATGGTATCCACGGTGCAAATCCAGCTTGGTGAAATAAACAACTTCCTTCAATTGATCTAAAATATCATCTATGCGAGGAAGGGGATAACGATTTTTAATTGTTATCTTATTCAGTGCTCGGTAATCAATGCACATTCTCCACGAGCCATCTTTTTTTCTCACCAAAACGATTGGTGACCCACATGGTGACGTGCTAGGCCTGATGAACCCTTTCTCAAGCAACTCCTGCACCTGCTTCTTGATTTCAGCATTCTCTAAAGCGGACAACCTTTTATACCTGTGGCTGCATTGATTGTTTCATCTCCCGAGTCTGACCCCAAATCTTTTTGAATAGCTACAGCAGTCTTCTTCTTCTTGCCCTCGGACTTCTTAGGTCTCAGCTCTGGATGTAGAATCCAACAATGCTCATCATCATGCCCCTCCTTTTTACAGTGAGTGCATGCAGCTTTGCCTTTTTGTGCAGTGTTAACCTTCCTTACTTTCCACTTCTGTTTTCTTTTCTCCTTGCTCTAGCTTACAGTGGGTTGGGATGATCCCCTAACTTCTGGATTTCCATTCTTTCCTCTAGCTTCTAGATGAGTAGCTTGTACAGATACCTCATCTATACTAGTGGGATTAAACATGAGGATGGTATGCCTCACGTAGCTGTGTAGACCACCAATGTACTTCTAAAGATTTTCTGGTGAGTCTAATGAGATGCCCAACATCAATGCTCTCTTTCTGAATTCTTGAGTATACCCTTGCACACTTTGCCCTTTCAATTGCCGAAAAGTTTGCCAACTCATCATGGCTTGTTGCATGTAGGCCAATGGATAGAACTGCTTTTTTATTGCAGAAACAAATTCACTCCAGATAGAGATGGTCTTACCATGCTTCCTCACATCAGCTTGGGTTCTGCCTTCCCACCAAACCAAGGGAGTGCCTCCTAAGTGTAGGCTTGCCAGCTGAATCTTACTCCTGCCTGAGTCTATGTTTTGTACCCTGCAATACACATCAATTTGTCTAATCCAATTGTCCAACTTTTCATCATTTAGCTCTCCATCATATATAGGCAAATCAAATTTGACATCCAATTTAATCAAGGATGCTTTCTTATTATGCACAAGGCTACTAGGAGGTGTAGGAAAGCTTTCTTCTTTTCCCTTTCCTTTTGAGTGTTCATGGGAATGAGATTCATCTTCTTCTTTATCTTGTTTAGAGCCTGATGAATCCTCATCCTTATGCTTTATAAAGTCCTTATACATTTCTTCTACCATGGACTTTATAGCTAGGAAACTTTCTATGAACTGGGGGTCTGGCCCTATAGAACCTTCTTCTGACATTGTCTTTCGAGAATAGACTCTCCCAATTTCAGGATTAGTTTCCACCAACTCTCCTTCTCCTAATTTGAGCTTTGATCTAGTGATCATTCACAGCTAAACCAACACAAGCTTGTCTAACCTTACAGCCTAAACCTCTGATACCACTTGATCTGATAACCACCATATGAGTGACCTTAGTTTAAGATTTATTAAACAAAGGTATTACAAACTCATGTGCTAGTGTGTGTTATGTGTTATTGAAACAACGGATCAATCAGATTGCCAATACACAGACATTTTAAATGGAAATACATCAGAGAAATACAGTAAGCAATGCTAGACACAAACATTTTATAATAAGGAGTTCACCCTATTCTCCAGGGCTACATCTCCGGTCCAGCTTCAGTGGTGGCCTGGTTTTATTGTGTCTTACAGCAAATAATTTACAATGCAGGGACTCAACATGAGTTCTCCTGACAACAGAATTTTCTTGGCAGGGTGGTTCTTGGATTCCCCAAGCCACTCAAAGTTCACATACTTTTTTCTTCCTACCAGCTCTGTGACCTTTGGTCTGCAGTGGAAAGAGCCAACTGTGATGCTCAATCCAGACAGATTCCTCTATGGGAAGGCTTGAATATTCAAGCTATCTGGTGCTCGATGCTGCCTATGGTCAGCTCGACCCTCTATCTCCTCTGCTCGACTTTACTGCTCTCTATGTCCAGTCCTCCTCTCAGGTTTCACTATTCACTGTCTCTCTTGGTCGCTTGGATTCTTCTCCTAATTCCTCATCTCTCTCCTTTTCGACTGTCTCTGTTCATGGCTTTAACCAGTTGATCCTATGCCCGTTCGGTTCCTCTCCCGCCTGCGTCGATTCTCCTCCTGGAGCTATGCTTGGAGTTCCCTGTTCGGCGTCAGCATGAACGTTCAGGGAGCGCCACGTGTCTCCATCTAACTGGTGCCAGCATGCTTCGTCGGCTTGTTCCTCCAGTTATGTCACGAATACGCTCTTTCTCCACCATGGCAGTCAATGGATTCCAAATCCTTTTTAAATCGCAGCTTATTTCCCTGTCGATTCTGCTTCTTTTCATCGGGCGCAATCTCAGCCGTCCGATCTGGGCTCCTCTAGATCCAACATCATACGCACGTCGAGCGCAGTTGACTTTCTCGACCGTTAACACGCAATCACGGTTGTTTTTCTCTCACCTCCGCTGCCACGCGTCGATCGCTGATTGTGATTGCTTCGTTTTCTCCAAAACCTCTTGCCGTTCAAGGGCGTCCCGATCAAACCGTCGGTTTCCACGCTGTGGGTCCCACCATCGTACATTGGTGCTTTTTACCTTTTTTCCCCCGCGGTCCTCTGGCTCCCAACGTGACCGAGTGCTTAAGGCTCCCCATTTTGGCCCTATTCGCCTAGCGCTAATCGTACATCAAAATCACCTCATTTTCCCAATCCGGGGCTCCCAGGGGCTATTTTGGCCTCCTACGTAGTCTCCATAGGCCTTGGTCAGCGCGCTTTGACTGAGGTCCTTGTCGTTTCGCGTCAGCTACCATGGCCACTGGTTTAGGGTGTTTTTTTATCGTTGTTTTGGAATTTTCAAGGATTTGTTCAACCTGATTCAGTCAAAGTTCTTGATAGTCTTTTGTGGATCCGATTTGGATCATTTGTTTTCTCCTTTTGGCCATTTCTATTGATGACACCTTTTGAACCTTAAGTATTTGGGTGGGGCCCTAAACCTCGGTGGGATGTGCCTTGGTGACTAAATTGGGACGATTGGACAGGGAATTTAAGGTGATTTCCACATCCAAGGTCTTGTGGCATGTGTCCAACCAAGTAGTTGGGTGGTGCATCCAGACATGGGCTTGGATGGCTACTAATGAAACACTGCAAGTAGAAGTCATCTCCTAGACCGTGAATTCTGATGGCCAATTTCTCGAAGAATTCAATGTAGTCCTTTACTGTTCTAGTTTGCCAAAGCTTAGTGAGACATCCCAAAAACTTATATTCCTAGTCAAAGCGATCACATATGGATTTTGAGAATAAGTTCCAAGTTTCTCTCCCTGTATAACATTTCTGATGCCACTACCATCTCTCTTGGTCCAAGTAAAGGGCTCCCACATGTAGTTTAGTTTCATCTTAGCAGATATCATTAAGGGAGAAATATTGTTCCATTTGTGCTACCCATACTGCAAGGTTAGAGCCATCAAATTTGTACATGTCCAACTTGGGTGTCTGGTGGTTGAAATGGTGGTGATTTCCATGGAAGTGAATGCGATGTTTGGATTCTCTGTTAATGTGTGGATCAACACTAGGCTCCTCCCGATGAGACTTTGTTATAAGCTTTTCTAGTAGTGAGATTTGTTTGGTAATATGGTTCTGGAATTCATTGAACCTTTTTTCAAGGTGGTCGACCTTCTCAGCAGCCATAACTTGAGATATGGTACCTAACATACACCAACCCCAGTCAATTACTCAAGAGTATTCTTCTTGGAAGAGGACGAGATCTGGATTCTAATGGAATGGGTCACTTGAATTCCCATTGGGAAAAAATTTGGGACCGCCAAAAAATTGGGGGCTGACAAGTGAATGGTACCACTATGACCAGCTCATCGTCCTGAAGCTTACGGGCTAAGTCTCTTGCAAGCATCTTGGGATGTTCTCAAACTCTTATTTTTTTATACTTCGAAAGGAGTTTTACTCCCCACTGATCAATATTGCAGTGGTCACATTCTAGAAAGCTAGATACTGCCCAATATCCTGCGAAAATCAGGCCTAGATTGTAGTAATAGAAACCGCAAGGTCTTGGTATTGTCGAATATGTTGCGAAAATTTGATCTGAACTATGGTAGCCAAAACCCTCACTACACAAAGAGTCAGATATGCACTGTGAAAACCCCAACTGTTGAATCTGAGTTTTACGACGAAGGTAGAACCCCAACTGCTAGATCTGATCTGGAAGATAAGGTGGAGGGCAATCTTCAAATAGCAGAGGGAACTATGGTCATAAAGGAGTGTCAGGGATTATAGATCGCAATATATGCAAGGTTCTAACAATAACACTCACCCTATTCTTTCAGGGTACTAACTAAGGAGGATTGACCGTACCCTTAGTCGTACTAGCCGACTACCCTATTGTATGTGCGAGTAATCTCCTCTAGTGTTGTTATCAGTGTACTGTAGTAGCAAGAAGGCCAATGAATTATCTAAGGATAGGTTTCAGGTGAGCCTAGGGGGCTTTCGATATACCCAAGGGTATGTAGAAGTGTAGTTCATGTGCAGTTCTGTCTAATGCGCTACTACTCGAAGGGGTACCCACAAGGGATACAAGGTAGTCCAACAAGTGTGACCACCTCTTGTAGTTCCTGCGTGCATGCCTCCCCAAATTTGCAGGTTTATGTGCTCAACGACAGATCTTGTATTTTAAAGACGTTGGAGCACATCTCTAGCCTAAAAAACATTCTGCGAAAATTGGAGGTACAACTAGCCCTGGAAAGTGCTTTGATACCACTTGTTATGCTCTTAACCTGCGAGAAATTCAGAATACTAGAAATACGAAGAAATATAGCCCAAAATACAAACTTATCACATGAAATGAGAAAAACTGCAAAGTATTTTATTATTCAGAAACAAATTCAATGTTCACTTACCTCTTTGAAGGGGAAACCTGCAACAGAGCAGAGCTCGATTACAATAAGACTCGATGATATTTTCCTTACTAACTAAGACTATTTATAGCTAAATGACATCCAAAACCCTAACTACTAGTGGTCCCTTGCATAACACGGGTTAACCACTTTATTTATTAATTATGGCCCGTTCACAACTAATTGTGGTCCCTTTTCTCTAATGCGAGTCAATCGCTTACCAATATTAATGCGGGATTTATTGACTCTCTAACTAACTATGACTCTGACTCGGCCCATTGGACTTATTACATAAATAAAGGGTTTAGGGTTGGACCCTAATAGTTGAAGCAGGGATTTTAGAGGTTCTCCTACCTCTACCCACCAAATATTTAGGTAACTAACAATAGCATAGGGAAAATTCAGAGGCCTATTACCTCCACTCTTCAATTACAACACAATGGTTCCACCCAACTTGGGGACTCTACAGCCCATTATAAAACCAAACTATAGAAAGGAAAGCCTTTGGAAATTCTCCTTCTAGGAATCTAAGTAACAATCCTCCACCCTAACCCTCACAGAACTTAGAGAAAAAAACATATCCACCCTCTAGCTAGCAGGGAATTGATAGGTCATTGATTCCTCACCTAGGATTCATTTCCTCCTAGCTTCTTTATAACCAAAAAGAAATTCATTTCTCTACTCCTCTGTGTTCCTCCTTGTCCTCCCAATCTATCTCTATCTTGCTTCTACATTCTTTTTTTCTTCCTTCCAAATTTATTTGAATGATATTCTTCTTTATCTCCTTACACAGTTCCCAATTGCTCAAATCATCTTTTCCTTTCTACCCCTTGTGTAACCTTCAAACAATTACCTACATTTTCCAAAATATTTTCAACCCATCAAAAGGCGTCACCTACATGTGTATCCCGCGGTTTGTTTATTGTTGGTTAGTTTGTTGCAGTGGGTGGCCAACACACCTTATGAGGAAGCTTGCCCATTTTTCCTCTTTAAGGTATTTTCCTTGTTCCCTTATTTGCTACTGCAGGAAGCACATTTTTCCCTTTGTTTCCAGCTGATAGTAAAATAGAAATTGTCCCTTTTTGCACATTTGTTAGTTGTATGAACTAGCTCAGATTCATGTTGTAAGGAAACCTTAAAAATGTCGCTAGCAAGTAACCTCCTCAACCTCTAGAACCTGTGTCCCTTGACTCAACCCATTTTTTTATATCAAATATTTACATTGTATGTATGGGTGTAAAATAATTTGGATTATCACAAACACTTCCTCCTTGGGGGAACATAGTCCTCAATGTTGTTTTCCCATATACAACACAAAATACATGCTTAAAACAAACATATTGTTTATGGAGCTTTATATATTTATATATAGCTTTTTGCAATATTTACAAATTTATATACATTTGCTTCAACAAAGAAACAAAAAGGATATATTTCCCTCATTGGATCATCCATTTCCCAAGTGGCTTACTCGAGCCCAAAGTGCCTCCACTACACTTTGACTTTCTCTATTGCTCGATTTTGGAGCATGATTCTCCTTCAGTCTAGGATGCATATTGGCTCTGGTTGAAGCTCTCCCTCTGCTTCTACCTGTAGCACATACCAACCAATCACATGATTAGAGTCATGTACATATATTTTAAGAAAATAAACATGGGAAACATCATGGCCTTTTACTAATGGAGATAAGGCTACCCTATAGGCCACTGACTCTTTTTTTTTAAGTATCTCAAAAACCCCACAAAACAGTGGTGCCAACTTGGTAAATGATCCAATCTTCAAGGAAATTTGCTTCGATCTAACTTTCAAATAGACATGTTCCCCAACTTAGAACTCCTTATGGACCCTATCCTGATCCACATAACTTTTATGCATGTTGTGCTACCATTAAATTCTACTTGATGATCTGCATTTCCTACTCCATCTCTTTTAGCATATTAGGCCCAATAAGGACCCTATTAACTGGATCACTCTGCAACTCCTTCCATAAAGTGCCTCAAGCAAGCTCATATTTAGAGATTCTTGGTATCCATTGTTGTAGGAAAACTCTACAAGTGGAAGATACTCTTCCCACTTCTTTGGTTGATGCATCACATACATCATCAACATGTCTTTGAGGATTCTATTTGTACTCTATATTTTTCCATTCGTATGTGGATGATAAGTTGTATTGAAGGTCTATTCAGTCCCCAAGCTTGCAAATAGTTCCTTCTAAAACCTTGAAGTGAACTTGGCATTTATATCCTAAATAATTTTCTTTGGAACTCCATGCAACCTCACAATCTCCTATATGAATATTTGAGTCACCTCACTAGCTGAATTGGTGGATTTGACTACTACAAAATGAGTGACATTGGTCAACTTCTCAATTACCACCATAATTACATCATGTTTTCTTGAGGTCATTGGAAATCTAGTAATGAAATCCATGGATATCACTTCCCACTTTCATTTGAGAATGGGAATAGGCTACAATAAACCTATTAGGTGTTTACATTCAACCTTCACATTCTAAATTCCCTTTTCAAATTAGGCCAATAATAAATAAATAAAAATGGCCATGAGGGTATTTTGGTATCTTGGGTGGGTGGAATATGGCTTAGCATGGAACTCTCTCATTATGAGCCTTTTCAAATCATCATTGTTTGGCACAGAGATTCTATTCTAAAATCTAACTAGACCATCATTTGTGAGATGACATTCTTCATCCTTTCCACTCTCACTATCTTGTTATATCTTTTCCTTTATCTACTGATATTTCTCATCATGATGCCATGCATGTTTGAGCCGTTCTTATAGGTACAATCCATAAGATATTATGGTTTCCACGTGAATTAATTGGATCCTTCTACATAGTTCCTTAGCAACCTTATTTTCTTTTCCCTTGAGGTACTTAATTTCAAAGTTGAATTCGCTAAGTATGGCTAGCCACCTAGCATGTGTTGCATTCAACTTAGGTTAATCAAACAAATACTTGAGTCCCCTATGATATTTCATAAGCATAAATTGTTAATTTTGGCAGCTCAGTGACAAATTCCAACCATGGGACTATATTCCTCATTTCAAGGGGACCAATTTTGACTATTGAAGCACTCAAATTGGATAAGGGAAAGCGATATTATGAAGAAAATCACGCATATGCACATTTGGACAAGTTGGCCCTAATAAGAAATTGTTCACCCTTGAAAGCTTACAAATACAAGTGACCTCAAGCTCATTTGGACATCACCAGGCATATTCTTCTTTTATTCTTCATTGATTGGTTCACATAGGTCTAAGGCAAGATTAAGGAAATTGGTTCACACAGGTTCGAGATTATAGTGTCCGAAGCTCGTGCGTGTTTCTAAGGTTTTGGGTTATAGTCGCAAGCTTGTCAAAGGAAAAATTCGACTATAGTAGTAGGCTTGCAGTCTCAAGGGAGTGACTAGAAGCTCTCAGTCACACACATGTCTCTTCCTAAGTGCAACTGGAAACTAGGGAAAAAAATTTACAGTTGACCGAAGCTGACCATAGTTGACTGCATACAGAAAAAGTTTCCTTTGATATATATTGATGTTGGGAACATATTTCTAAATGTTATTGGGTAAATTTTTGTTGGATGATTTTGTATTGTGCTCATTGTACTCTCTACTGAACATTTTATGACAATCCAATAGAATAATAATTTCAAAGGGTTTTCCCCCTTGTCAAGTTTTTCCCTTGTCTTTGACCAAACCTGATGTCTGTTGTTGATGTGTTAATTGCCTCCTTTATCATTGCATTTACTATTCTATCTTCAATTATTGTTGATGATTGGAAAGATTAATTGTTATTGAAAATATTCATTAGGGCATTTTTGAGGTCTAAAATGGGCCTCCTAAGAAAAATGTACAACCAAAATAAACTTTATAAGAACCAATAGGATTCAAGATGATGATGTCAGCCATGGGGGTTGATTCACCATTTTTGGAGTAAAAAAGTACAAAGATTAAAAAAAAAATAATAAAACTATTTTTTCAACTCGCATTTTCAACTTATTTCCCTAAGTTTTTACTAAAATTTCAAGCCATATTACTCATTGAATGCAAAATTTAATTCCTCATCCAAGGAGTACCCATGTTGCATACTTTCGATGGACCATACTACACGAAAAATGAGAAATACATGAAAAAATGTGATTGCAATCACATTTTTCATGTATTTCTAATTTTTCATGTAGCAGGGTCCATCTAAAGTATTAAACATGGGTACTCCTTGGATGAGGAATCAAATTCTGCATTCAACGAGTGTTTCCGCTAGAAATTTGAGTAAACCCATATGGAGATAAGTTGAAAAAATAGTTTTGTCTTTTTTCCCTCTAAAATTTGAAGATGTAATCTAATATATTATTATTTCCACTATTATTTTATAATTGCCTTAGGAGGCCCATTTTAGACATCAAAAATCCCCTAATGCCTAATTGAAGTATTGAATTGGGCTAAAATTACTTGAAACAACATAGAGCAGGGTGAAAATTAACATGGTGTCAGAGCTCAGGTGAAGGACAAGCCCAAAAGGATACAAACACTGAAGCAATCATCTTTGGAAAATTGAAGGAGCTTATATAATCAAATTCAATATGTCTTCTTCTTTCTTCAAGGAACATGAGAAGTTGGGTGACTCATCTAACTTTGTTGCATGGAAAGTCAGGTTGGAAATCATAGCTGATAACAATGATGTTTTGGACTTCATTAAAGGAAAAATACTTGAGCCTCTGTAGAATGCTTCCGCTGTTGTAAAAAATAAGCACAAGAAAGGTGAGTTAAAAGAAAAGAAAATTATAGTTGATGGTTTACTAGAAAATCTACTTGCATAAGTTTGAATTTTCAGAAGGTCTAAGGACATGTATGATATGATAACTGAAATGTATGAAGTCAATAATTTGAATGAAATCATCTCCTTGAAATATCAACTCAAAGAGATGAATATGAACAAGGGAGAGTCTGTGTAATCCTATATTATGAGGATAAATTCTTCTTAGAGATCAATTGCAAAGAGTTGGGGAAATTGTGTTTGATAGGGAATTGGTGATTGTGATTGTTAAAGGTATCCTTCCCATTTTGGAAACCTTCATTAATGCTATAAGAAAAAAAAAAAATTCCTTTGCGTCGTTTGATGAGATTGTTGGAAATCTCACTCAAGAAAAATCAAGGATGATATCAAGAGGTAAGATTTAAAAGAAGGAAGAGGGAGAGCCCGCTACATTTTTCACTCAAAACAATAAGAATAAAGGAAAAATAGGTCCATCAAATTCAAGAAATCCTCCACCTAGAGATGCAAAGAGAAGTAATGATAGAACATCATCTCATATTGAATGCTAAAACTATCACAAAAAAGGTCATTATGCTTGAGATTTCCCTGAGAGGAACAATGCTTCACGCTACAACACTAGAAGCAACAACAATAGGTTTGATGATCGAAGAAGAAGAGATGATCGAATGAATAATCATAATGGAAGAGATGAAATAATAATAAGAGATGCTCCAAGTGACCATGAAGAAGATCATCATCCTAAAAGTAAGTCAAGATACTCCAGGTATGAAAGTAATGTTGGCAAACAATATGAATATATTCTTATTTATGCCATTAGTATTTCCTCTCCTATGGATTCATGGGATAGTTGGTTGGTTGATAGTGGGGCCACTCATCATTTCTCTGGGTATAAATAAGTTATCTCTAATTTGCTAGAGAGGGAGTCAAATTTGAAAATTATTCTTGGAGACAACTCCACTCATCCCATGAAAGGATTTGGGTCTGTCAAATTTCATTTGGAATTTGGGGAATCCATTGTGCACCATGATGTGATGTATCTTCTAGGATTGAGGAATAATTTGGTGTCAATATCTGCTTTGTAAGACAAAGGGATGAGGGTTTCCTTCATCAGGGGAAAGGTTCTTACTTGGAATTTTGGATCACCTATGGGAGGTGCATTTACATTGGGATCGATATTTGAAGGACTCTATAGGGTTACTAGAAGACCTCTTATAGCATTGGTCCATGATACAAATAATCTAAGAGAACTATGGCATCGAAGATTGGCCCATCTACTTTATGATTATGTTCCGAAATTGAAGAAATTAGTCTATGGTATTCCTGATGTTCAAGCCTAACATGATGGAGTATGTCAAGGTTGTGCTAGTGGGAAGAAGACAAGAGAACCATTCCCCTCTAGCGAGAACAAGACAAATGACATCCTCCATATCATTCATTTTGACTTATGTGTTCTGATGCCCATACATTCTATTGGTGGCAATATCTATTACATCACCTTCATTGATTACTTCTCAAGAAAGACACAGATATACTATTTGAAGCATAAGGATGGAGCCTTGGAAATGTTCAAGGAGTTCAAAGCTTTGGTTGAAAATCAAACAGGGAAGAAAATCAAGGTGTTCAAGTCTGACAATGGTGGAGAGTACACTTTCGAATGAGTTCATTTATTTTTACAAGAAGGAAGGTATCAAGAAGGAGAAGATTATGCCCTCTACTCCCTAACAAAATGGAGTAGTTGAAAGAAAAAATAGGTCTATTGTAGAAGCCACTCATGACATGCTCCATGATCAAAAGTTTCCAAATTTCCTTTGGGGATAAGCAACGAATGATGTTGTATATGTTCAAAACAAGGTGCCTCATCAAGCATTGGACAACAAGACCCCCGAAGAATTTTTCACAAGTGTCAAGCCCGATGTTAGCCATCTCTATATCTTTGTTTACTCCACATATTTCCATGTACTGAAGGAAAAAAGAAACAAGTTGGAACCATGGGAAAAAAATGTATGTTTGTTGGATATTGTGAAAATGATAAGGCATTTAGAATATATATATCTGGTCAAAGGAAGGTTGAAATTAGCAGGGATGTAATATTCGATGAAAATGCTTCCCTTGGAAAAGCAAGGGATGTTTTTCCATCTCCTCCCCCCAAGAAGAAGAATGATGATATGGATATTTTAGATGGTCCTTCAGTGCCTGAATCCGAGACAGACATTGTTGATGATCCTATGGAGCCTATGGACCCCTTAGATCATCCTCCATGTGATCCTCCTACTAGGAAGAGACCACTTTGGCTCCATGACACATTACAGGATGATGAGAGACGAGTTATCGTTTGAAGATAATTTAGAGAAAGAATGAAGCCATGCAGATATTAGGGATATGTTGCAACGATGAGCACTATGATCCAAGTTGAACTTCCCACCTTTGAAGAAGCTGTGAAATAATACATTTGGAAGGATGCTATGGCCGAAGAATATGAATCAATCATGAAAATTGATGTATGGGATGTTGTGTCGAGACTAAAGGGGAAATCCATGGTGACTTCAAAGTGGATATTAAAGATCAAACAAGGAGTTGATGGTAGCATTGAAAACTATAAAGCAAAGTTCATGGCCCAAGGATTCTCCCAAAAAGAGGGAGAAGATACACCATATTCACACATGTCAATCAATATGCAATGACTCATTTGATAGTTTCCCTTGCCGCAAGTCAAGGATGGACCCTTCATCAGATGGACATGAAGACTACATTCCTTCATGGTATGTTACACGAATAAGCATATGTTGAGCAACCACAAGTATTTGAAGTAGAGGAATGAAAGACACATGTTTACAGGTTGAAGAAGGAATTGCATGGTTTGAAGCAAGCCCACAAACCATGGTACACCCACATAGATAGTTATCTAGTGAAGTTGAGATTCAAAAGAATTGATGTTGATCCCAACATCTACTTCAAGGTAGTCCAAGGTATATCGTTGATTTTGGTTTTATATGTTGATGATCTATTCTTGACAGGTAGTGAGCCCCTGATGATTGAGTGTAAGAGGGAGCTAGCTTCTGAATTCAAGATCGAGGATCTTGGACTCATGCACTACTTTCTAGACCTTGAGGTGTGGAAAAGGCTTGATGAGATTTTCTTTTCACAAGGAAAATATGTCATGAAGTTGTTGGAGATATTTGGAATGAAAAAAATGCAAGTCCTTTCCTACACCAAATGGAAATGAACTTCAAGAAGTTATGAGGAGAAGCTGCAGGACCTGATTTGGTGAATCGATTCGAGTATAGAGAGTTGATTGAGGCTCTCATGTTCTTAGTAAACACTCATCCAGACATATGATATGCATTGAACACATTGAGGCAATTCATGACCGATCCTCTCCCTGCACATTGGGTCATTGCTAAACACATTCTGAGATATTTTCATGGGACGATCACCCTTGGTTTGAGATATACTGCTGGAGATGTTTGACTTCATGGATATACAGATGCTGAGTGGGTAGGAAACGATATCGACAAGAAGAGTATGTTTGGATGTTGTTTTAGTCTTGGATATTCTATCATATCTTGCATGAACAGGAATCATAAGTCCATAGCATTGAGTATCGTTGAGGTAGGGTATATTGCCACTAGCATGGCTAGTTACGAAGCAGTTTGATTGAGGAAGATCTCTGGAGAGATATTTGAGTAGTTCTTAGACACTAAAATGATATGATGCAACAAAAGGAGTGGGATCCATTTAGTAGATAATCTTGTATTTCATGACAACTCCAAGCACATTGAGATTCAATATCATTACATTTGAGACATGGTGTAGAAAGGAGCAATTAGACTCCATCATATCGACATATGAGCAGATTACAAATATTATTACAAAGCCTTTGTTGAAATGGAAGTTCTTTGTCTTCATAGAGTAGCTTGGAATAATGGATATGACCCCTCCTGATAAGGGACACCATTGATCGAGAACACTGAGCTAACTCTTCCCCCCTTGTCTGAGCTCCTAGGGTGAGGAATTGAGATAGAGGGCTCCTGGGTTGAGGGATTCCTGGAAAATAGGGTCATAGATGTTTCTCCCCTATTTGTTTCCCATAGGGTTGGAGATGTTTCTCTCCTATATTGGTATTTGCAAAGTATACCCTAGTTGGAATCATACCCACAAATAAGGCTTATTGGGATTGTCTCTCCCCGTTTGGCCAATGGGTTGACAGTGTACTCGAGGTTGTATAACCCAATCTGATTATGATGCAGTTGCTCTAACACATGAATCTTAAGGGTCATTTTTGGAAATATCAGTGGGTGATAGGATCGGTTGAGATGTGATCCCCTATACCACCTATTGCTCTATATGGGGTTATAGATGTTTAGCTCCCCCATGAGATTTCGGGTTGAGATGTGCTCCCCAATGTGGCTTTAGGTTGAGATGTGGTCCCTACTATTGTTTTCATATTGATATTTACTCTCTGGTGTTATAGAGGGTGGAAGCTAATTCTCTTCGATTCTTCTTCTTTAGATTCGAGAATGTTTCAATGGATAGAGTTGAGCAGAGATGGGACATGATATGACAATAGGATACACATGACATGATGCAATTGTAATTTCTCCCTAGCTGAGAGGGAGTGTTAATTTTGGCAGCTCAGTTATGAATTCCAACCATGGGACTAGATTCCTCTTTTCAATAGGACCAATTTTGACTATCGAAGCACTCAAATCGGATAAGGGAAAGTGATATAATGAAGAAAATCACACATATGCACATTTGGACAGGTCGGCCCTAATAGAAATTGGTCACCCTTGAAAGCCTATAAATACAAGTGACCTCAAGCTCATTTGGACATCACCAAGAATCTTCTTCTTCTCTTCTTCATTGATTGGTTCGCATAGTTCTAAGGCTGGATTGAGGAAATTGGTTCGCACATGTCTGAGATTACAAGGTCCAAAGCTCGTGTGCATTTCTAAGGTTTTGGTTTACAGTCACAGGCTTGTCAAAGGAAAAAAATGATTGTAGTCACAGGCTTGCAGACTCAAGGGAGAGAGTTGAATCTCTTATTCACAAGCATGTCTCTTCCTCCATATGACTAGAAACTAGGGAATTTTTTTTACAGTTCATTGAAGGTGACCGCAGTTGACCGCATACGGGAAACGTTTACTTTCATAAATATTGATGTTGGGAACATATTTTTGAATTTTATTGGGTTAATTTTTGCTATATGATTTTGTATTGGGCTCGTTGTACTCTTTGCTAAACATTTTATGACAATCTAATAGAAGAAGAATTTCAAATGATTTTCCCTCTTGTGGGGTTTTTTCTTGGTCTTTGACCAAACCTGGTGTCTCTTGTTGATTGTCTCCTTTATCATTACATTTATTGTTATATCTTCAATTACTTTTGATGATTTGAAAGATTAATTTCTGTTGACAATATTTCTAATTAAAGTATTAAATTGGGCTAAAAGTAACTGAAACAATATAGAGCAGTGTGAAAATTAACATAAATCTTCTGTAGAGGAGGTAATTCCTCCACATTTTCAATGAATGGATGATGGAAATTAACTCCAAATCATGAGTTACGTAATTTTCCTTATGTTCATCTAACTTCTGTGACTCATAGAAAAATACATGCCCTTCTTGCATCAAAACTCCATTGAGCCCCCCTCCTTGCAGGCATCTGTACAAACCAACAAATATTTATTTGGATCTACAATTCCTAACACTAATGCATTAGTGAGCAATTGTTTCAATTGTTTAAAGCTTTTTGCACATTTAGCTGTCCACTCGAAATTATTTCCTTTCTTCTACAAAGATGTGATAGGGTGGCCTATCTTGGAGAAGTTTTTGGTGAA
Source organism: Pinus taeda (assembly GCA_000404065.3). Classification (NCBI taxonomy): domain Eukaryota; kingdom Viridiplantae; phylum Streptophyta; class Pinopsida; order Pinales; family Pinaceae; genus Pinus; species Pinus taeda. The sequence goes on from APFE030184033.1 coordinate 54,187, forward strand.
CCTTATGTAGGAGCCTACGGAGCCCATGAATGATCTAATCTCATTCACATTTTTCAATGTTGGCCACTTCATTATGGCCTTGATTTTTTCCGGATCAATTGATATCCCCTCCTTGGAGACAATGCATCCCAAATAATGTATTTGTTACTGGAAGAATTCACACTTACTAAGATGTACATAGATCTTGTGTTCCATTAGAAATTGTAGGACTGCAACCAGGTGTTTTTCATGTTCTTCTTCAGTCCTCATGTACACAAATATGTCATCAAAGAAGATGATCACAAATTTGTCCAAGTAAGGCTATAGCACATTGTTCATTAAACACATGAAGGTGGCAGGGGAATTAGTAAGCCGAAAGGGTACCACCACAAACTCGTAATGTATGTATCTTTTCCAAAATGCAATCTCATGGATATCATTTTCCTTGATGCATACTTGGTGATCGAATAACCTTAAATCAATCTTGGAGGAAACTACTACTCCTCTTTGTTGGTCAAATAAATCATCAATCCATGGTAATGGATACTGGTTCTTGATGATTGTCTTATTTAATTTCCTGTTGTAACACCCTCCTCCCACATCTACTCAAGTAATCGGCCAACCAGGGTAAAAATGTGACGAGAAGTTACTATGATATGATTCAACCTCCTAGGTCATGTTAAGGAATTGGAACCTACGGACACACACCATACATACCTTCAACTTCAACAATAGGACCCCTAGTAACCATCCCAACCTTTATGCTAACCAGCCCCTAGGTCCCATTGAGTATTTAAGCTATTAAACCTCTAGACACTCCCATGCTATGGGCATGACAGTGGCCAGGGAGCTCTAAACGCTCCCACAAGCTTGCATGCCTGCATCCAGGGACTCTTTCCTATAAAAATTTCTCATTTCCCACCCCAGTTTTCAGTTTCACCTTATTTCTCCAAAATAGTTAAATGCCCTTTCCCATATCCATACATTCAACAACTGAAAAATAATTTTTTCTGAAAACACAAATTCTGGGAATTTTACAAAATGCTGGAAAATGCAGAAATAAAAAAATCAGAAGGTACAAATAGCCATTAAACACATTTAAACACAATGATTTTTGGTCAAGGTGACCCTGGAAAAACCCCCTACAACTCTTGGGGAAAAGCAGTTCAAGAGCTCCTTCTTATTTCTGAAAATGCTTTTTACAGTGAGAAATATTCAGCAAAAAAATCAGCAAGCAAACTTTTACAACTTATCTCGTTTTCCGTGCCTCAAAGCCAACTGGAAAACTTGCAACCAACAAAACATAACAGCAATACTGTTGTACGACCTCCTTGAAAACAGTTGTACAGCCTCCTTGAAAACTGTTGTACGGCCTCCTCCAAATTTGTTGTACGACCTCCACACACACACACACACAAATTTAAAAAATAAAATAAAATAAAATAAATAATAAAAAAATGTTGTACGACCTCCTTGAAAACTACTGTACGACCTCCTCAAAATCTGTTGTACGACCTCCTTGAAAACCGTGCTCATATACTGCCTTTTGATGTGTGCTAACTCAGTTGTACGGATTTGTTAAAGTGCTTCCTTGGAATGTGTGCCAAGCTACTGTCTCCTCCTCTCTGTCCAGAAATCTCCCTTGCTCCCTTGCTCTCCTTCTCTCAATCTGCTCATGAAAGAATGAAAGACTTTTTCCTCCTTTTCCTCCTTTAATCTAACCCTAAGTGACTTTTGGGGAACCCCTAAATCCAATGGCTGAAATAG
>APFE030184033.1:61394-73724 GCA_000404065.3 Pinus taeda
TTTTTTCAGCAAGCAAACTTATCCGTTTTCAGCCCAACGGACCGCCTGGAAACTTCTCAGTTTTTAGCAAAAAAATCAGCTTTTTCTGCTTGTTCTTGTTGCTGTTCTGCTTGTCTTTCTGCTGTCCTGATTTTGCTGAAGAGCTGCCTGGTATGTGTGCCAAACTGCTGCCTCTTTCTCCTTCTTGTCCAGAAATCTCCCTTGCTCTCTTGCTCTCCTTCTCCCAATCTGCTCATGAAAGAATGAATGATCTTTTCCTCCTTTAATATAACTCCAAGTGACTTTTGGGTGATTCAAGTGACTTTTGGGTGATCTCTAAATCCAATGGCTGAAATAGATTTAGATCAATGGCTGAGATTAAATGCACATTTAAATCTCACTTTCTATTTTTTAATTCACCCACTTTAATAAAGACCCACTTAGTCATTTATTTCCAAAGTCACTTTTCCTTTCTAATTTTTCATTGACTTTATAAAAGTCACTTTAAAATTAGACTTAGTAACTTTATCACTTAAAGTCACTTTTAAATTAGATTTTAACTTTATAAAAATTATAAAGTCACTTTAGGAGAAAAATTAAAATCTTTTGGACACTTTTCCCTAGGCCAAAGATCAAAACCTAAGGGAACCACCTGTCCTCCGGTAAATGATAAAAGAGGGTAAATGCAAACGCCGTGGTGAGAAGAGGGACCCCAAACATAGATGTGCTAAAGGAAAGGAACCAAAGAACCTATATAATTGTGAAGCAACCAAAGATTCAAACAATGAAGATTCTGGCATAGAAGAAACAGAAGATGCCCCAGAATTCTCACCAGAATTAGATGACGGAAGTATTCTGCAAGTGTCATTATCAGCTTTGACAGGTATATCACAACCTCAGACCTTAAAGTTAAAAGGACACACAAAGAAGAACAACGTAGTGGTTCTCATCGACTCAATTTTTTAGATGCAAACATTGCAAAGAGACTCAATATTTTTTCATTTCCCTTACCAAACATGAAAGTGATGGTAGGTAATGGTAAAAAGATTGAAAAGGTGGGGAAATGCCATAAGGTTAAATTGCAGATTCAAGACTTTAATTTAGAGTCTCCGTTCTTCACAGTACCGTTAGGAGGAGTAGATGTAGTCTTAGGTATCCAATGGCTACGAACTTTAGGTACTTATGCCACCAACCATCAAGTACAATTTATAAAATTCAAATGCGGAGGTCAGAAGTACAAATTACATGAAGTAACAAACTTCAATGGCAAACAGAAATATGTATATATAAATATTTTACTAATAAATGAATACTGAATTGATGATTACATTTTTAGAGAGAGGCTCGGTTATATACAACCTTAGGTGCCTCTTAGTGAAAGGGCATGATCTTTGGTCATGCCCTTTTGCCTAAATACTACAGCTAATCTAATTTTACATAATCCTAGCTAATCTTTACATACCATTGCCTTCCTCTCGAAAGAATGCTTTGTCCTCAAAGTATGTAACGACGGATGTTGTTGACAAAATGATTCATTCTCCCAAGAAGCTTCTTCTTCGGGTAAGTCCTTCCACTTGATCAGATATTCCTTGATAGTACTATGTCGAAGCTTTCTTTCTCTAGTAGACAAAATAGCTTCTGGTTCTAGAATGACTCTTCCCTCATCATCTAGGGATGGAACCATTGTTTGCACTGATTGATTGTTACCTAGTGCCCTTTTAAGGCAAGATACGTGGAAGACGTTGTGAATACGACTTGTCTTTGGAGGGCTTAAACCATACACAACTTGGCTAATCTTTTTGTTGATCTGATAAGGTCCATAGAACTTTGGTGCCAATTTGTTTTTTCCTTTTTGTTTTAAGGATAATTGTTTGTATGGTTGGAGCTTGACAAACACCCATTCTCCGACTTCAAACTCTCTTTCGGTTTTGTTACGGTTTGCTTGTTGCTTCATACGATTCCTTGCATTATTCAAGTTTTCTTTTAATATTTGGACGATTTTTTGGGTTTCTTCTAGTTGATCTTTAACAACAGGTAGATTTGTCTGGACAATAGCTAGATCCTTCCATTTCGGTGGTGCGTCATTTTTGCTGATGTATGATAAGTGGAATTATACCACCATTCAGCAAGATGTAACCATTGAGCTCACTTATTTTGTTTTTCTGTAGCGTAGCAACATAGGTAGGCCTTGAAACATTTATTGACCACCTCTGTTTGGCCATCTGTTTGAGGGTGATAAGCAGAACTCATATTTAGGTAGGTTCCTATATGGCTGAACAATTCCTTCCAGAAATTACCCTTGAACTTGGCATCTTTATCGCTCACAATGACTTTCGGAAAACCGTGTAACTTATATATATTTTTGCAAAATATTTCAGCGATTTCTTTTGCTAAGTATGATTTCTTTATTGCCATAAAGTGAGCATATTTGGTGAGCTTGTCGAGTACTACGAAAATCTTGTCCTTGCCTTTCAGATACTGGTAATCCTTTGATAAAGTCAATCGAGATTTCTTCCCATTTTTGATATGGAATGTTTAAAGGGTAAAGTAGTCCTGGTGTCGTAATATTTTCACTTTTATTCCTTTGATATGTGTCACATTCTGCTACATACTTCTGAATATCGCGATTCATTCCTTTCCAAAAGAAGGATTGACATGCATTGTAGTAAGTCTTAAAAAATCCTACATGTCCTGCTGATGGTGAGTCATGTGATTCCTTGAGTATCTTAAATTTAAACTTGGAATTTGTATTTAGATATTCTTCCCTTGTACCATAGTATATCATTCTTCCACTCAAATTTTGAGTTGTTGGGAAGGTTATTGATTATTGCCGTTATTTCTGGATCCTTGGCATACTCACTTCGAATTTTGTTAAGCCACTCAGGATTAGCATCTGAAATTGCAAGTAGTGTTGGCTCTTCATCTTTCCTGGATAAGGCATCTGCTACTACATTGTCTTTACCTCTTTAATGTAGTATTTCCAAGTCAAAACCGGCAATTTTTTCAATCCATTTTTTTTGTTCTTCGGAAAGTGTTTTTTGTTGAAGGAGATGCTGGAGACTGTTGTGGTCTGTTCGAATGGAAAACTTACTTCCCAAAAGATATTGCGTCCACTTAGCTAGTGCGTGCATGATAGCGAGCATTTCTTTGTTGTATGTGGATTTGAAGCATTCTCTTTTGTTGAGCTTCCTACTTTCAAAAGCTATTGGGTGTCCTTGTTGCATTAATACTGTACCTATACCGAATCTGGAAGTATCACACTCAATGATAAATGGTTTAGAAAAATCTGGTGTTGCTAATATAGGAGCATTAGACATAATTTCCTTTAATTTTTCAAAACACCTTCCTGCTTCCTCATCCCATAGAAACGAATTCTTCTTTAAAAGATTTGTCAGAGGTGCAGTTATATGTGCATAGTTTTTAATAAATCTTCGGTAATATCCAGTGAAACCTAAGGACCCTCTTAGCTTGGATATATTGACAGGTTTGGTCCATTCTTTTAGAGCTTTGATTTTATTAGGGTCCACCTTTACGCCTTCATGGGATATAATGTGTCCAAGGTATTCTACTTCTTCCTTTCCGAAGGTGTATTTGGATTTTTTTGCGTAAAATTGGTGTTCTTTAAGTAGTGTAAGAACTTTGTCCAAATGTTGCAAGAGCTCCCTCCAAGTTTTACTGTAAATTAGCATATCGTCAAAGAATACTAATACAAACTTCCTAAGATGTGGACGAAATAATTCGTTCATGGTTGCTTGAAACGTTGCTGGTGCATTGGTTAATCCAAACGACATTACTTTAAATTCATAGTGACCTTCGTGTGTCCGGAATGCCGTTTTTGGTATGTCCTCTAATCTGATTCTAATTTGATAGTAGCCTGATCTTAAGTCCAATTTTGAGAAATACTTTGTGCCATCTAGCTCATCCAACATTTCGTCGATAAAGGGGATTGGGAACTTGTTTTTGATTGTTATTTTGTTTGGTCCTCTATAATCAATGCATAGCCTGAATGAACCATCTTTCTTCCTTACCAATACCACTGGAGCAGTGTAAGGACTTTTACTTTTTGAGATGATCCCACACTTTAAAGGGTCTTGGATTAATTTCTCAATTTCGTTTTTTGGTGATGTGGATATCGGTATGGCTTGATGTTGACAGGGTCTGATCCTGCCTTGACTTCTATTGTATGCTCAATTTCCCTATTAGGCAGCGTCTTCATAGGTAGGTCTTGAAATACTTTTTCATGCTTCCGAATTAGATCTTGTATCTCTGGTGACTCTTCACTGGTCATATTTGCAGATAACATTTCTAATTGGCGGCATTGTACTACATAAGCGGGTGCTCCTTTTCGAATCATCTTCATCATCTGAGATGATGATACAATTTGATTCTTTGGTGCTTGGAATCCGTGTAATGTGTACTGCTGACCTCCCCATTTGAATTTTATAAATTGTACTTGGTGGTTGGCGGCATAAGTACCTAAAGTTCATAGCCATTGGATACCTAAGACTACATCTACTCCTAACGATACTGTGAAGAATAGAGACTCTAAACTGAAGTCTTGAATCTGCAATTTAACCTTATGGCATTTCCCCACCTTTTCAATCTTCTTACTGTCAGCTACCATCACTTTCATGTTTGGTAAGGGAAATGAAAAAATATTGAGTCTCTTTGTCACGGTTGCATCTAAAAAATTGTGTGTGCTACTAGAGTCGATGAGAACCACTATGTTGTTCTTCTTTATGCGTCCTTTTAACTTTAAAGTCTGAGGTTGTGATATACCTGCCATAGCTGATAATGACACTTGCGGAATACTTCCGTCATCTAATTCCGGTGAGAATTCTGGGGCATCTTCTGTTTCTTCTATGTCAGAATCTTCACTGTTTGAGTCATTGGTTGCTTCACAATTATATAGGTTCTTTGGTTCTTTTCTTTTAGCACACCTATGTTTGGGGTCCCACTTCTCACCACAACGTTTGCATTTACCCTCTTTTTTCCTTTGCGTTTCCACATTAGATGTTTCATCTTCACGACGATGTGGTGGAACATATCTTGTATTGTTTGCATTCGCATACTGGGGTATTCTTCGTCTTGAATATGTTTTTTCGGATTTTGACCAAAATATTTGTTCGAATTTCTTTTCGGCTATTTTTGCTTTTCGTCTTGCTACTTCTATTGATGAAATGTCATGCATCTCAAGTTCTACTTGTAAATCGGTTTTGAGTCCCGAGACATATGATTGAATTAGACGAGATTCTGATAACCCAGGTACTCGTGTTACTAAGGTTTTCCATTCTTGAGTGTATTCGTCCACACTTCCTTTTTGTCGTAATTTGATGAGTTTTGGAAAGAACTCTTCTTCCTTTACACCTTGGAATCTTTTAAAGAATGCATCCTTAAATTTTCTTCAGCTAATGATGTGTGTTGTCTTTTTCCACCACATATACCAATTATATGCTTCCCCTTCCATTTTCATGGATGCGCGCTTGAGCTTTTCGTCATCATCATTGATGTCATATATCTCAAAGTATTCTTCTGCTTTATTTATCCATGCAACATTGTTTTTTCGTTTCTGTCGAATTTAGGCATCTCGACTTTTGCCCTTCGCTGGTATGTTGCTAATGGTTGAGCGAAAAAGGGGTGTTGATTGGTAAAGGTATCCCAGAGTTGCCTGTTTGTAAGAGTCGCGTTACTTACTTCTTGGTGGGGTGTCACTGATTTTTTTGGGGATTCAACTTTTGCATGAGAGTCTGTTGACTTCGTTGAATCTGATGAGTTGTGCTCTTGATTTTCTTCATTTTCTTGTAGTAGTTGTGTAGGTGTAAAATTCATCTTTTTACACAGAAGTTTCAACAATGTTAAGGACTCTTTGAGGTCTACTTCTGTTTGGACATGTTGATTTTCCATCTTTATTTCTATTCGATTTGTCGTATCCTGAAGATTTTTGATATTGTCAGCCTGCCCCTCAAGCTTGATCTGGAATTCATCTAATCTTTTATTGATCTCATCGTTGTTGTTATTTATCTTATACTCTGCGTCAATCATTTTTTCTGGAAATCAGCCATTGTCATTGACATTGAGCGAGTATGTGGGGGTGTGTATTTATCTTCCAGCGTAAAATAATTATGGTACCATATACATATATTATAATTAAATTAAAGTTTAATTATATTATATATATATCCTATGCGTCACTACGAACAATCACGTTGTATTTTTGACTGTTCAAAAAAAACTTATCGAATTTCTTGATTGGTTGCTATATATGAAAATCGAGCGAGGGGAATTCGACAGTTGATGGAACGACGTTAGGGTGGAGAGGCGTGACGGTTGTGGACAACGCGACAGTCACCAGGGACAACGACGACTACAACAAAAAGCGACTATTGGGACACGATGATGGGTACCACGTTGGTCCTGAAGCTTCGGAAGGTGGAAGCGCATGGCGGACGGGGTAAGAATGGGCAGCGAACGGCTTGCAGGTGTCGGATTGCAGTGGACGGGGGTTGGAGGTGCATAGGACGGACGCAGCGGGGATGGGGGGGGTGGAAAAAAATAGCCGAAGTGTGGTTAGGGAAAACAGACGGTAGACGACAGACAGTGGACGGTGGAATGCAGCAGACAGAATGGTGATGTGTACAGTGAGTATGGCAGCAGACAGATGCATGAAACCAGCACAGGCAAGAGGATTCGACCCCTCTGATACCAGAGGAAGTAACAAACTTCAATGGCAAACAAAAATATGTATATATAAATATTTTATTAATAAATGAATACTGAATTGATGATTACATTTTTAGAGAGAGGACCGGTTATATACAACCTTAGGTGCCTCTTGGTGAAAGGGCATGATCTTTGGTCATGCCCTTTTGCCTAAATACTACAGCTAATCTAATTTTACATAATCCTAACTAATTTTTACATAACATTACACGGATTCCAAGCACCAGAGAATCAAATTGTATCATCATCTCAGATGATGAAGATGATTCGAAAAGGAGCACCCGCTTATGTAGTACAATGTCACCAATTAGAAATGTTATCCGCAAATATGACCAGTGAAGAGTCACTAGAGATACAAGATCTAATTCGGAAGCATGAAAAAATATTTCAAGACCTACCTATGAAGATGCCGCCTAATAGGGAAATTGAGCATACAATAGAAGTCAAGGCAGGGTCAGACCCCGTCAACATCAAGCCATACTGATATCCACATCACCAAAAAACGGAAATTGAGAGATTAATCCAAGACCTTTTAAAGTGTGGGACCTTGATCATCTTGGAACATCTGATCAAGTGGAAGGACTTACCCGAAGAAGACGCTTCTTGGGAGAATGAAGCATTTTGTCAACAACATCCGTCATTACGTATGCTTTGAGGACAAAGCATTCTTTCGAGAGGAAGGCAATGTTATGTAAAAAATTAGTTAGTTTTAGGTTTATTATTTAATTTTAGGTTAAATTAGACGAAAGGGCACAATCATAAGATCATGCCGTTTCCCCAAAGGGTGCCCATGGCGATATATAAGCCAGGAACCCCAATGTAAACGATCATCATCTGTCAATTAATTATTAATAAGTGTTTATATATAAATTTCTCTGCGCATCTAGAAGTTTTCACTTCAGTTCTTCTAAGTTTCATTTCAATAAAGGATTCGATGTGTTTTCCTTTATAAGTTTACTTTTGAATGCATTTGTGAATGAACATTAAACTCTAACTAGCAAGAAACTGTGAAACTTATTTGAGATTGAAAATCAGTGATTGGATCAAGTAAAACTTACACTTATGACAAATGAATTACTTGATTTTACTCAAGTCCTTTCCTAGCTCTGGGGTTGACTCACTGTTTCCCTCATCCTTGCTGGATCCTTTACCTTTGCCCTTATTTGATCGAGAAAATAGAGCTAGGTTCTCATCATCACCCTTCTTGTTGGCCTTTGACTCCATTTGAGTCTCCTGTATGCAATCATCCCAAAGCTTCTCAAATTCAGGAAGATTTTCTTGAGCACAAATACTTTTGACAAATGGTTCCCATGAAGTGGGTAATCCATTCAGCGCCATGTTCACCAGCTCTACATTTTCAACATTCTCCCCTATTGCCGCAAGCAGATCATGAATGTAAGTGATCTTCATAAGGTAATTGGCAATTGTGTCTGGTTTGGTTATCTCTATGGATCTGAGTTTGTACTACAATTGTGTCTGATTTGATTATCTCTATGGATCTGAGTTTGTTCTGCAATATCATCTTCTTATTTGTGCTCTGAATCTAGAAAAGACTAAATAGGGCATTGAAAATCTCCTTCACTGTCGTCTTTTCAGATTCATGAGGGATTAGATGGTCCTTTATGGCATCCAAGATCATTTGCTTGGCATTCAACTCCTTGTTGTGAGCTACCAAGTTTTGCAAATCTGTAGCCAGAGTCACCACATCCTTGACAATATCCTTGAGATCATTCTCTTTTGTAAGAGTGTAACCCTTAGTACTTACCTCCAATCTGTCCTCAAACCGGAGTTTTAGCTAATGCCATCACTGTGATCTATTGTGCAATCTCCAGAATCTGGAAATAAAACTTCAAAATTCTCTTACTGCTTGCTCCTCCTTCCTTGCAATAGATTTATTGCTGCAAATCCCTACGAATCTCAATCAGAGATCAAGCTTTGATACCATAAGAAGGAGGATTTCAATCAAACAACTAGATTGCTGAATTAATCAATGTTTGAAATAAAATTTTAGACCATAACATCAAGCATACAATAGTTAGAAATTAAATAGCATAAGCATAAAAATTAATTTTGCATATACACAAGTAATTACTCCTTCAAATAAGCTTTCCATTCCTTCAAAAAACCTACAAGGCAACCTCCACACGCTGCCCTAAAAAAAGCAGCACTACACTGGTACCGAAAACACATTGAACTAAGTGAAGCAATCGCTGTACTGATGTATGTCCTACATATATGAGCTTTACAGACGGCTGCATGAACGGCCCATATGACTGTACAGATCTGTACAATTGTACAACTCTGTATAGTTCTGTCTGTATGATTGTGTGTACTTCCATACCACTCCATGGAATTATTCTGTCTGCTATACGGGACAACGCTGTGCTTGGAAATGCCTCTTTCCTAGCTGCCTGGGCTCTCCTCCTCTCTTTATTGCTTAACTGCTCAAGAGTTTTCAAAGCCTGTAGTTTGCCTTGTATTTATACTTTTAGCGGAGAATTTATTTTAAGATTTGTCCAGTGTAAGTCATTCATGAGATACAATTTTAGACTCAGCTGCTAACTATAAGACTTTCACTTTTATTTTACTAATGTGAATTACAAAATAGGATTGCTTTTTGAAAATAACATTTCAGAAAATATTTGGAACTACTTCTCACACATTCACACTGAATCTGTGCAGAAGTTCCCATCCGAGCTATAATTCTCGACACATGTGAAAAGACCCCCAAACCAACAAGCACAATTATCCAACTTAGGAGAAGTTAAATTTCCCCAAACGAAAGACTTCCACCAACTGATCGAATGCCATGAAGAGAATGGGCTCCATGAAGATGTATACCCCCAAGTCCGTCCAATGTTCCAAGATACTAGGTGCTTCATCAATGTAATTGAAAATCACAAAGTGGAATCTCACACAATATGAGGTGTAACACACCCTTACATGATGCGTACATGAGCAAACCTTGCATATTTGGTCTCTAATGGTTACACACACACACACACTTGGCAGAAAATCCTTCAGGTACTTACCTATGATCCATGGATGGTAAGCGAGGTAAACTGTTGGCCTTGATTATGGAGCTGAACCCCGAGGGGATCAAGAGAGTTGAACCCATGACCTCACCAACTTTGGGGGAAAGATCTCATGTCGGCTTGAGCTACACGCATAGAGACACATACTAAAATTTTCATATTTTATGTAGTTTCTAGTAAACTAGTTCATAAACTGAATTCAGAAAATTTCGATTTGATTTAGGTCAAAGTCTAGTTTGACCCTTTGGTAGTTCCGAGTTTGATTCCAACTTTTAAAACATTGATCCAAGCCCAATTTGCTTTCACTTACTACCTCATCCAATTCCCTGCATCAGCGAAGGATGTTTTATTTTTAATTTGTCTTTTGCAAACTTTTGCCATTGCATACAACTTTAACTTCGTTATACTTGCTACTTTTGCCTTTTCTTTTATAATTTTTTTTAAAAATAAATTGTATTTTATGTTTTTTGCCTCCTAAATTTACAATTCTTTCACGAGGCAATCTTGTTGCAAGAAAAACCCAATGGGCACTTGGCCTCATTCTAATGATGGTACCCAAGTTAAGCTGGATTCCATGGAAGCTCAAATCTTTGTCATGTCACTGATGGGATGAGATTCTGGGTGGGGAGGATAACATTCCATCACACGAATGTTTGGGCTAGACTCAATTGACAAATATCTATCATGATATTCATCATTGAGTTTCTTTATTGTAAGCACTATAGCACCAAAAATTGAAATGTTGCGCATAATTTAAGCTGAACCACATCTTCTCTAATTAAGTTTTGTGGTTGACAACCCTTTTTGTTTAGGGTTCCTTCCTTGGCCTCCTTTGTATCCTTGCCCCTTTTGTTCTTTTGAGTGCTTGATTGAATCTCTTTAAGCTGTCTTTTCTTTTGTGTCTTTGTTAGCCTTTTCCTTGTGTTGTTTCTAGCATTCCCTATGCACTTATTACTTTTTGATCTCCTGTAGTTCTCTAGGATATCTTTAGCACCCCCAATATTCACTTATATTTGTACTTTTTACAGTCCCATTTGCCAACATTTGCCGATAGTGGACATTAATATTACAAGTAAAATTTAATTTGTTAGGGCTATGTTGAACTTTTAGGGACATTTAAGAGAATTTTATCATTTTCTACGAGTCTTAATTCAAACCTTTCACATTTGATTAGGAATTACATGATTGAATTGTTTCTTTTGGTCGACTAAAGTATGTTACATGCCTAAACACTGCCAACATTGAACTACTTATGTAATTATGGGGCTTTGAACCCTTTAAGTTCATTTTTTGAAACAATTATCTGTGAAATATATATCTCAATGAAACACACTAGGCACTTCCCCCCGTTTTAAGGATGATACCTAGGGTAAAATGTATTCTTCAGTGCTCAATGCCAATACAACAATATATTCATTAAGAGCTCAACATGTCACTTTTGGGCATTGATCTTAGGTGTGAAGGTTAACAGTCCTCTTGATTGCTCGGGCCAGACCCAATTGACAAAAAAATGGAATATATATCCTAGAAAACCCCCCGACACTACTCATTTTGAGGATTGTACTTAGAGTAAACTAGATTTTGCAAAAGCTTGAGGCTTTGTCAACACGTTACCAGGGGGGATAGAACTTGGGTGGGAAGGATAACAATCATTTCTCCCAACCATCCAAGCTAGATCGAATTGACAACCCTTCAAGTTCTATTATAAAAGTAAAATTTTACATAATTGTATTTGATTATGTTGTTATATTAGTTGACTGGTGTAATTGGCCTTCAAAAGGCTTAATAATGCCTTAATTATGTATGGGTAGTCTTAAATGGTCTTTTGTTAAAATTGGCAACTAGGGCCAAACTCCACATGGGTCATCTTATTTATGACAACTGATATTTTTATTAGATTCCTCTATTAGAGAGGTGTAGGATTGATTTAAGATCATCCGATTCTGACATGTACAAATGAAGATATGAATTTATTTATATTATGGACAAATTGTCAAGGTCGGTCAGCAAGCAAAACAGGCACACAAGCCCCCAATTCATCCTCAATGTTGCATATAAAAAGGAGACCTCAACTCATTTTCACCATCATCTCATCACACATATTGGAGGCAGTCTTCTCTCTCTCCACACGTGTGAACTAGGGTTTCTGTTCGCTGTGTTGACCAACGTTGACTGAGCTGCTGGGAGGTTGTTTGACTGCATTTACTTGATGCATTGACTTGTTTTGACTTCGGTTTGGGTGAGGAATCTATGTCTAAGCAGGCCGCAATTCTGGGCATGAAAATCGAGGAGTTTTGACTATCGTTGATTGTGGTTAGGGTTGACCACAGGTTGACTGTTTGACCAGACTTTGACTGGCCAAAATTTGACTTTTTTGAGGGTTGTTTCATCTTGCTGTTTGGAGGCCGAAGTTGACTGAAGTTGACTGAGTCTTTGAGGGTCAAATCTGCCTTGTTGACCAGCGTTGACTTTTCTGAAATTGAAGTAAAATTGCTCCCAAGCATAGAACATACCAATGTTTTAAGACTCCGACTCCGACTCTGACTCGGCCGAGCAATGACTCCGACTCCGACTCCGACTCGGTAATGACTCGGCC
>APFE030184033.1:110459-124948 GCA_000404065.3 Pinus taeda
GTTCAAGTATGGGGTTAGTACAGGGAGCTATAAGGATAGATTGTGACAGCCAAAGTGCAATTTTCTTGGCAAAGAACCCTGCCTATCATTCAAAGACAAAGCACATTGATGTTCAGTATCACTTTGTGAGGGATATGATAGAAGACAAAAAGGTGTTGTTGGTAAAGGTGGACACTTTGAAGAATACTGTAGATGCATTAACAAAATTTGCGAGCTCTGAGAAGTTCTCTTGGTGTAGAGAGACAAATGGGCATTTCAGGGCTAAGAAAATGACTAAGCTCTCTTGTGGACCTCTGTGGAAAGAAAACAAGTGGGAGAATGTTGGATTGTGTTATATTCTTTCCATGTAGTTAACAGGGGGTTTGAAGGGCACCCGTAACCAAATTTTGTTTTGGTTCTGGACCCTATGTTAGGTTGGGCGGACCCACCTATGGTTTTGTGCATAATTTTCGCACATGTTTTTTGGACGCGATGGTTTTCGATCCAAAAACTAACTGTAGTTGAAAATCAATGAGGGCTTATTACCCCCAGAGAACACTAATAGAAATCCTATCGGCCCATTGATCGGTAGGGTAACCTAATAGACATGCGACCATAGAGTTGACTTGCCTAGACATTTCTGGGAAAGTTGAAGTGGAATAGGGTGGATTGGGTCGTAGGTAGCTTGGAGTTCTCAGGTAAAAATGACTTAAAGGTTCGGGCTTGTTGAAGAAATGTGAGTTTTTGGTAAATTTCCATGAGGGAATTAGTAGAAAAAGGGTGCAGAGGGGTTGAGGGATAGATTTGAAGTGCTTGACATATGGACTTAGGAGTAATAGCAAATAAAACTTCATTATTTTGGGCAATTACAAGCATCTGACTAGGAAGATATCTGAGATGACACCAGATACCAAATTCAGGGAAGATATGGGTATGGAAACGAATTGGGGAAGGAAAGACTCCCAAATGCTCAATTCATCATTGACATCAAGAAACTTCTGGTTTGCTCAATTGTGAAGTTCATAAAGATCGAACTCACATTGGGTTTTTGAAATTTTATATTGCATATCTACCCGGGGAAGCTCATCTAGGTTAACTACAGAAGGTAGCGTAGGTCTCTCTACTACTAATTTCGATTTTCCTTTAGACAAAGACATCGTAAATAGGAAATTACAGGTTGAGGTTATTGAATTACCAAATAATTGTCGATTACTGGTGTATGAAGATCAACGACTGTGCAATTGGTAGAATTCGGAGTTGCGCTGGTAATGCTGGGAACTGGAATGGCGAAAGGGGATATGTGTCTTTTAGAAGAGGGAATTCGGATGGTTGAAGAAGTTATAACCGTTTTTAGGCACGTCAAATTAAAGAATTAGACTTTGGCACGAAAAATTAATGGTTGAACAGTTATATGAATGTTTGGTGGGAGGAATTAAATGTATAACGACTAACTGGGGTGGGCAAATAGGAAGAGGACAAGTGGTGAAGTGTGAATAGGCACGGGAGTGGGAAGTGGTTTTCAAAGGGGGGTGGGCGGTTAGCGGTTTAGGAGAGGGGGGTTGCGAAGTTGCTGAGTAGGCGCCACGTATGAGGGAGCGGTAAACTAGAAACAAATTTTTGGACCCGGCCCCCCCTGTTAAACTCTGATGGTTCAGGGGTGTTCCGAACTCATCCCCCGCCATTGATGCGGGCGGGGATGATCTCGTCTGTTGGTTTCAATATGAATTTTATCGCAACAAGGCAAGATGTCAAATCCACTTTATTTGCAAATTAAACTTATAATCTTTTGGTAAAATGGAAAGGATCAAAATAATAATCATATAAAAACAATGCGACATTTTGACTTGCTCGCGACTTTGGGGATTTTATTGTATTTATTTATATCATATAATATTTATATCCCCTTTTTTATTCTTTTCTTTTGACTTTTTTTCTTTATTTCTTTTTCTCATTTTCTTTTCTTTCTTTTCTATATTCTTTTCTTTTTCTTTTTCTTTTTTCTTATTTTTCATTTTTCTTTTTGTTACAAAAATAAAAAATAACTAGGGTAAAAATAAGTTACAACAAATACCACAACTCAAGAAGAGGATAAGTTAGTTGAAGGAAAAATACACTCACATGTTGCAATTCAGATGATGAAAATTCCAAATGAAGGTTTCGTAACCAACTCGATGACATCGAAACCTGAAGTGAATCAGAGTCTTGCCACACACATGAAAAAGAAAGGATAAACCAAAATAACTCCTTATTTACATTTGAATCACAAGATTAGACATCTCAATCACTCTACGAATCCATATCACTTAGAACATAAACAACAAACTTATGTTTTGACGGACACTGAAGTGCGAACAACTCAGTTCAATGATAATAAATCATCACAAGTTTCTAGTAATAGAAAGATCCCACAGACAATTAATTTAGGATGGTCAGATCCTTCCTCCGTGCAACAATTTTATATATCACTCCAAGGATCATATCAACTTGTATCAACAAAGACGACAATTCCGAGATGAGAAGACATTTGAAACATAAAAGAGATCAAGCCTTTTCATCAGTGAGCTTTAAGGACAAAGCTTTTTGAGGAGGAAGACAATGCTATGAATATAATTTATGTAAAAGGTATAAATAATAATCATAATAATATGTAATTAAATAATAATTAGTTAAACAAAGACGCATGTCTAAGGAGACATGACCGTTCATAAAGGGACACCTGCCTAGGGTATATAAGCAGTCCCTCAATTTCATTTGTAATATCATTCTCATTCATACATTTTTAATATATATTTTTGTATCCTAAATGGAGATCTACATATTCCAAGTCTTATGGAGTATTTAACTTGAAGAACAAACCTTGTTCGTTCCATCAAATATGGACCGAGCCTAAATTTTAATATTTAGAATTATTTCCTCAATAAAAAAACCTTGATGTAACCCTCCTTAGCTAGCCGATTTGTGTTAGGTTATGCCTTATTTGGAGGGCTGATTGAACAACCCAAGACCCACACAAATCATCCAAAAAGATTTTAACTATTAATGCCAAATTCGTTCAATCATACAATTGTCTTTAATCATCAATTAGGGCACCATGAGCACATTTTTGGGGCACCAACTTTGACAAGGTATATCTCCTCAATCGTGAGGAGTTATGAGGCATGCCACCTATTGTTGGAATCGACATGACGAGCTTTATCAACTGATGATGGTCTTGCTTGCAATTTTATTGAGTTTCTCATCCAAGTTCTTCACCAAGGGCATCATGACCACATCGCAGGAGCTTCTCATCCTTGGCTTCTTGATCATTGGAGATTCCAATCAATGCAATCCATAGACGAATATTAAGAGCGTTCAAATATTTGCCCGAGTGTTCCACTTGATTAGGGTACTATTTTCCATGTATTAACCTGTCATAAGCCCTATTGGTTCCAAAAGTCCAATGTACTGCCACATCATCCTAGTCAAAGCTACCTTATCTCACCTAAATAAGAGATCTCTATTGATGTTGAAATACTTGAGAAACTGAAACATAGGATTTGTCCCTCTTTCGTTGACCACTTTTGATGTAATGCGTATAAAAAATTTCCTAACACTACCCCTATTCTATTGCCTGAAAACCTATAACACTTGTTTATAAGATTTGACCAACCTAACTTGAGCATGCCTTCACCAATTGGGAAAATTCCACATGACATGCCATGCTCTCATCCAACTATGCAATCTAGTACGAAGTGGACTTTATGACTCTAGGGACCACTTTGTAATGGGAAAATTTAATTTCCTTGGGAAGTGTGACGTGTTGCTAACTATGAAACTGTCATGTATGAGAAACATCTAATCGATACTAAACCAAAGCTAATGCCATCTATAGACTTAGTAGACTTATAACCATGTGGTAAACCATAAGACATACGTGCACCCGACATGGGTTGGACTAACCCCTACATTCACCCCTACAAAAACAAGGCTCTTGTAAAATCTTGAGTCCAAGTAAGCCCATCTGAGGTCCTCCAATCCTATCTAGGATGAAAGGAACAGAGATGAACTCAAAGGGATAGACCATGGCCTGACCAAACAAGGTTTAGGACACATAATATAGGGCCTCACATGGTTGTTAGAAGGATTTAATTTGTGAAATTGGGTTTACAATGGCGTGAAAATGATGTAATTAATACATATGTACCCTTTCTACTATGAGGGTTAACAAGACCTTAGCAACCCTACTAGTGTGATTAGTAACATGTCTTAAGGTTTGGGCTTGTATGCATTCATTCATAAAAGCTATGTCACATGGTTTGAGTTCGAATTCGAGTTCGACAACGATTAAGTTTGATTCGAATTCGAATTTTCTAATCAGGTTTGAATGAGGTTCGGCATTAGGTTCGACTATACATATTTTTCAATATATATATATATATATATGACCTCGGTCTAATGGAGCTAATGGACGTTGCAAAGATTGAAGGATTAGACATTCTCGGCATATCTGTAACTCTGTTTTAGCATACAAATCTACCTAGACATATCACAATTGCATAGCTAGTGATCTCGACATACCTGTGAGGATCTCAGCTGAATGGAGTAGCAAAGATCTAGGACAAAGGCACAGGGTCAATGGATCTCGCATAACAGTCTTGGCATCAAGGCCTTGGTGATACTCCTGTAGAAGTCTACACTCTAGATAAAGAACAACAGTGATATAACCTCTCTCTCGGCCTAATAAGATTGATGTTAGACGTTGTCTCAATCACACACACACACACACACACACAGACACACACACACACACACACACATATATATATATATATCCTACAATTGTGGTACAATAATAAAGCCACAGAAATGATCATTCTCGGAGGATACAATCCCTGCATAACAAAGAGCCACAGTAACCATTACAGTCTCGGAATAAATGAGACAGTAAGGACCTAAGTATAGTGAGGAATGGTATCTCATCTCGGTGGATCTATTTCTTAACAGTCAATGTATATATATATGTAATGGAAAGATCTTCGGATCCCTCACCATCTTTACATGATCTCACTGTCTCGGTGTAAGAAAGATCACAATGATCCTGCAGTCATGGAATACACTCTCGCATGATCACAGTCAACATGATGGTCTAGAGTACAGTGATGAAGGTAGGATAAAACAACTATCATGGCTGTCATAATGAAGTTCTCAGTGCATCATTAAAAAAATCGAACCTTAAAAAATTTGTTAAAATTCGCCTTTAGGTTTGTTGAGGTTCGAGTTCGTTCAGGTTCGACTTGAGGTTCAAATTTCAAGTTCGGCGAACCTGAACGAGTTTCAATTTTTTTTTTTTATCAGGTTCGTCGAATTTGGAACTTGAACCTTCAGGTTCGCCGAACCCTGTGACATAGCATAAAAGTGAAAATATCATTTTACATGCATTTTCAACCATAAATTAAGGTTGACATCTAGGGGTTTTTTTGCTGTTATGTGTTTTCATCCATCAAAAAGTGCTGTAATTTATTCTTCCGTTTACTCATTAATCAACACTAATTTTACTCTTGTTCATCATAGATTCTAGGGTTGTTTTCTTATTACTATTATAAAATATTTGTATGTTGTGATTTTTTTTAAAACCCTAGTTTATAATACTAAAATCAAGTGTAATTTCTTGATTGCATTTGTTTGGGAACCTATTTCAACATCTATTGGTCACACTAAACCCTTTAGATTTAGCAATAGGGACCTTTAAACTAGCTCCCTTGAAATTATACCTTAATCATCTAAAACCCTAATCATTGCATATTTGTTGTTGGGTGAATCTTGTTGTCGAACCCTTAGGGCGCATTTAGCCTAAAGTCCATTTGGGTTACTAGATCCCTGAGATCGACTGGGGAAGCCTCCCTTGTGGGGATTTTATCCGACCACAAAAATGAGGCAAGTAGTTACTGAGGTGACAGTAACTCTCCCATTGTTGCTCTCAATATATATTGCTTAGTGAGGCTTTGCACTAGTGTGTTAGAGTTTGCAGTATTAGGCCCCAAGGCACCTCTTTTAGTTTTTTTTCCCTTGGGAAAAATGGTAATTTTATTAAAAATAACAAAATTACATTTTGTAGATGTAGAAGTGCATATGCAACAAGCAGCACAAAAGTCTGCAGTCAAAAGCAGAAAAACCGGAAAATATAGTACAGATGGGGAGGAAACTTTTTCTCTCAACCTTTCGCCACTCCCCCAGAGTCTGTGAGGATGAAAAAAGTACGAGAGAAGAGTCCTCCACAATGCACGGATTATCCTTGTCTGTATCAAAGTGATCTGGAGAATGCTATCTTTTAGCTCCACTATTGTCCTCTATATCTGGTATCTTCTTTGGCAAAGAGTCCATCAATTCCTGTGCTGCAATTTTCTCAGATTTCCCAATAGGATCATCATCATGTTCAGGTGGAGGGTCAACTGCCTCCTCGTCCTCTGTTTCTTCTTCTAGATTCACTGTGCATTGCCATCCTCTTGGTTTTTGTGCTTGTTTCTTGTTTCTTCTGTTTTCTCTTTTGACTTGTGGACAGTTATTATGGAGGTGACCTGTTTGTTGACAGCCTCGACACCTGAAGGCCGTGTTTTCATAATTTACTAGCTGTTTCCACTGTGTGTTGTTATGGATCAGAATTATGCTGTCAGGTAGCCCTTGACTAAGATCAACCTCCACACAGATTCTGGCAAAAGTATGTATGCATCTTGCAAGTCTTTCCACGTCTTTTTTGATGTATTTACCTATCACATTCCCCATTGCTTCAAAAACTTTGGGAAGCCAGAAGTGTAATGGGAGGTTGTGTAACCTGACCCATACCGGCATTTTGGAAACCACCATAGAGGAGGGGTCGAATCCTGGGAACCAGGGGGTCATGAAAAGTCCTGCATTGCCCCAGAACCATGGCCCCTCATGGAGGACATATTCTTTTTCCTTGACCGTGTCGAATTTGACAGTTAAGAAACCCTTGGAGCTCAAATGGATGTCACAGTTTGTTGTCCATGTGGAGAAGAAGGCACCTCTTGTAGTTATATTTATGAGGGTCTTCATTCTTGTAAAAAGACATCTTATTTAAAAAACATTATATGTTAGGTACTTTATCGAGCACATAAAAAATGTGTTGTAACATCTAGTATCAGAGGCACTACGATTCCATATGATTACCATCCTTGATTGTACATTAGCATTGCTATTTCAATACACAGTCATCTACACACCTGTTTATTGATTGTGCCATTGTTTTGTGCCTTTGTTGTTGCCATACATTTATACCAGAATTGTTGTACCAGTGATGCCATCATACATTCATACCATAATTGTTGTATCATCGCCGTCAATTGCTGCTGCCACCCCTGTTCTTAGTCATACTGTTAATTCCATACAGACATCTCATATAGCTGCCAATTCAAATTTCATACAACCACCAAATTTAATTCTCATGTAGTCATAGTACCCATACAAATCGTACGGCCACATCCCCATGCAAATTAATTAATTAAATATTAATTCATTAAAATCATCAGTATGATTAGGATTAATCGAAGGGTGTACATTTTCTAAAAATTGAGCAATTGATTAGAGAACCGTACAAGTTAAAGCGAGGAACTATGCAACACATTTAATAGTTGGCCCTACAAATCTGTATTTAAATTGCGGTCAAAATTGTTCGTAAAACCTCATTAGTGACTAGGAAAATGACTATTAACGAACAACAACAACAACAACAACAACAACAGGAGCAGAATGAAGAAACACTTGCGACACTCTAGAATTAGTTAATGGAGAAGCATCATCTGTTACAAATACAGATTTATCAGAATTACGATATATTACAAAAAGATCAAGCAGAGCTAAGGTACTTGATCACTCAGAATCACATTACCTTAGCAAATTTAAGTGCGAAGGTCAATAAAAATCATGCTGAATTAAACACCATTACACTGAATTAAAGGACCGCATCACAAATCTTGACAGATCTCAAAACATAACCATTTCACAACAAAATTCGTCAAATACTTCAAAGTTCAAACCGTCCGAGCTCGTCTAAAACAACAAACCTACAAATAAATATACCTCCGAGCTCATCTAACACCAAATTCACAATTAAATATAGCTCCTCATGGCATGATAGTTTGTAATGAGTTCCTAACATATAACCAGTGAATCTTTGCATGCTCCCCAAGAGCAAAACTTGAATTGCCAAAATTTGATGGGAATGAAAAACAATGTGTGGCTTTGTTTAACAAAATAGAAGAATATTTTATTGCATATCTAATGACGATGAAAAAATCAGATATGCATCCATGCAACTAGAGGGGTACATGTAGTGGAAAAAATCAAGATATTCAATAAATTAGAATAAATTTAAAGATGAATTCTTTAAAGGATTCCAAGGTATCATAGAAGAATTTTTTTTCACAGAACTCACCAGGGTTCAACAAAAGGGAAGTGTGGATAAATTTACACGTGAATGGGTAGTACTAGCTACAAGAGTACCTGGATTGTCAACAGGTTGTTTAGTTAAATCTTACATCATTAAACTTAAGCTACACATCCATAATGAGCTAAAGCTACATGCTATTACAACTATGGAAGATGCAACACGTAAGGAAAAGTCTGTAGAGAAAAAGAAATTTGATAAGACTTATTCACGATGAAAAAAAGCGATTGTAGGTGATGTGGAGACAAATGGACACCAGGACACAAATGCATTTGTTACGAAGAAAGTTCGTACAACACGAGTTAAATACTCCAAAACGCTTGAAATATAAAGATATCCATTTGTAACAATCTCATCATCATATTCTCATATATATATATATATATATATATAATATATATATATATATATGTATTATATATATGAATGAATGAAAATATAATGAGATTGTTACAAATGAGGGTTTGCTTATATGCCTAGGCAAGTACCCTTTCATGAATGGTCATGTCTTTAGAGATATACCTCTCTTCTATACTAATCACTAGTTAATCATTATTATGAATGTTTATTATTATTTATATTTACATTATTTTTATATATATTATATTCGTAACGTTGCCTTCCTCTTCAGAAAATATTTGTCCTCAAAGCTTATTGCTATTAAGGCATGTCATTTGCTTTTTTTGTCTTGTAATCTCTTCGCATCTTTCAAAATTCTTTGATTCGTCATCTTCATTGATACAAGATGATAGGATCCTTTGAGTGATAGACAAATTTGTTGAACTGAGAAGGGATCTAACCATCCTAAATCATTCTTCTGCAGAATCTTGCGGTTATTGGATATTTCAGATGAATTTGTATTATAAGACTGAATTTTGGTGACATCAATATTCCTTGGAGCATAAGTCACTTGTCTCTGGTTTGAGTCATATGGATCTGTAGATTGGTTGAGATGTCTGCTTTTATGGTTTGGGTGACGATAGGGAGTTCTTGTGATCTAACTTCCCCTTATCCTGTTTGTGGGGATTTCATAATTTATTTGAGGTATTGATGTTGTTGAGTTGGTTGTAGAATTTTCGCTTGGAATTTTCATCGTTTGAACTACAACATCTGAGTATGTTTTGGCTTCAATTGGGTTTGGACTTGTTTGAGCTGTGAAGTTAACGGGATCTGTATTTGTTTCCTTTTCTTCAACTTGAAT
Source organism: Pinus taeda (assembly GCA_000404065.3). Lineage (NCBI taxonomy): Eukaryota > Viridiplantae > Streptophyta > Pinopsida > Pinales > Pinaceae > Pinus > Pinus taeda. Next base: position 120,080 of record APFE030184033.1, read on the forward strand.
TTCCACATTTGAAGATTTTGACGCTTCCTTCTCGATAAACTGTTGTACCTTGTTTTCCAACGACTTATTGTCCTTCTTAAGCTTCTTAATTTGTGTCAATGCTTTTTCACTGGTGATATGGATTTGTACACTGGTTGAGTTGTCTGCTTTTATGGTTTGGGTGTTGATAGGGAGTTCTTGTGATTTGACTTCCCCTTGTCCTTTTTGTGGTGATTTCTTGATTTATTTGAGGTATTGATGTCGTTGAGTTGGTTGTAGAATCTTCGCTTGGAATTTTCATCTATTGAGCTACAACATCTGAGTATGTTTTGGCTTCAATTGGGTTTGGACTTGTTTGAGTTGTGAAGTTAATGGGATCTGTATTCGTTTCCTTTTATTCAACTTGAATTTCCACATTTGAAGATTTCGACTCTTCCATCCTGATAAACTATTGTACCTTGTTTTCCAACAACTTATTGTCCTTCTTAAGCTTCTTAATTTGTGTCAATGATTTTTCACTAGTGATATGGATCTGTAGACTGGTTGAGATGTCTGCTTTTATGGTTTGGGTGTTGATAGGGAGTTCTTGTGATCTGACTTCCCCTTGTCCTGTTTTGGCAATTTCTTGATTTATTTGAGGTATTGATGTCATTGAGTTGGTTGTAGAATCTTTGCTTGGAATTTTCATCTATTGAACTACAACATCTGGGTATGTTTTGGCTTCAATCAAGTTTGGACTTGTCTAAGCTGTGAAGTTAATGGGATCTGTATTTATTTCTTTTTCTTCAACTTGAATTTCCACATTTGAAGGTTTCGTCGTTTCCTTCTCGATAAACTGTTGTACCTTTTTTTCCAACAACTTCTTGTCCTTCTTAAGCTTCTTAATTTGCATCATTGATTTTTCACTATTCTCCTTGAGGCGATTAACTTCTTTTTTGCCTGCGATAATCTTTTCTTCCTTTTGCATATTTTGCTTTGACTTCTGGTTTTCTTGAAGAATTACTTTTGAGATATCTTTTACGTCTTCTGGTGTTATTGAATCTGACTTAAATGTAACATCCTATAGTGTTATTTTTTTCTTTTGGTAGGAAAATGTCAAGAACTTATTTGTATTTACAATGAAGGACCCTAGTGATTCCATCTTGGTCGAACCCATAATTATATCACTATTGTCACAAAACAAGGTTTTAACAATGAATTGCGAGACAAAAGTATAGTCTCCAATACTTAGTTGTAGATTTCTTATGTCATATTGTTTTTAATTCATTGAATTCATCGTGTAGTATACCTAGGGGGGATAGTATGGGGTACAGAGGGAGGTACCCAAGAAAATAATGTAATAATTGGATGGGCCATAGTTAATAATTAAAGTGGTTAACCCGCATCATGTAAGGGACCACAAGTAGTTAGCAATAATGTAATAAGCCCATTGTATTAGATATATGGTATTGGGAGAACCATGGTAATGACCCATGATATTGTATGTATGAGGCCTATATAGAGGCTAGAGTCTCCCCATGGAGAGATGTGAAGGATTATTGTATTGGCAAAGCATATGGCTTGTGGAGTGTTCTCCTTCCTTAAGGAGTGATTGTATAGTGTTGCCCTACCTCAAGGGTTTGATCAATAAAGAGAAGCATTTTCATGTTATATTATTGGGTCGATCTTGTTATTTCTGGGTATATTTCTATTATCATATATTTGCAGGTCAGATATATTACAAGTGATTCATCGTGTAGTATACCTAGGGGGGATAGTATGGGGTACAAAGGGAGGTATCGAAAGAAATAATGTAATAATGGGATGGGCCATAGTTAATAAATAAAGTGGTTAACCGCATCATGTAAGGGACCACAAATGGTTAGCAATAATGTAATAAGCCCATTGTATTAGATATATGGTATTGAGAGAACCATGGTAATGACCCATGGTATTGTATGTATGAGGTCTATATAGAGGCTAGAGTCTCCCCGTGGAGAGATGTGAAGGAATATTGTATGAACAAGCATATGGCTTGTGGAGTGTTTTCCTTTTTTAAGGAGTGATTGTATGGTGTTACCGCACCTCAAGGGTTTTGATATTAATAAAGATCTGGAGTTTATCTATTACAAGTGGTATCAGAGCACTTTTTTGGTAAGCAGAGAGTTTTTTTTTTTTTTGGAAAGTTTTTGGGGTGGCGAGTTTGCAAATCAGATCTGAAAATTTTGATGCAAAATTTGCAGAATCAAATTGCAGATCTGGATATTTTGTGAAAAAATACCCCAAGTAAAAAAAAATCGGCCGAATCAGAGTCCGGATGAGGGAGATATCGCTGATTTAAAAATCCGCTGTGTTACAGATTTTTTTGACGAAAATTCGTGGACGGCTTATCTCCAGTTAATTTTTGTCATTTTTGTGGGGAATTTTGAGAAACTAATTATAGATCTGAGATTTTCTTGAAAAATTACCGAATTTGAAAAAAAAATCGGTCGAATCAGAGTTCAGATGAGGAAGATATCGCTGATTTAAAATCAGCTCTTTTTTAGAATTTTTTGTGACAACGGGATAGTGCAGCGTGAATCTGAAATTCCAGATTGCCTAGATCGGGATTTCTATCACATGGGATGATGCATAATGGTTGTTCCATTTCCGAAAACAGATCATAATAAGAATTCTGGGCAATATTGACTGAACAATGGCCATTTTAAATTTTCGCCAAGTAAGTGATTTTTTTTCAAAACCCTCTTCATGGCTTCTAGCAAGATGTTTTTTACAGGAAAAAATAATGGGCCAACGATTGAAACTTTTATAGAATCTCAGAAGTGTGACTTCCCATGGTGTTGGAAGGACAAAATAGGGTATTATTTGAAAGACGAGGTTGCTATATGGTGGAAATCACTTGACAGTGAGATTCTGAAGTTATGTCATGTTGACGAAATTGAAAAACTATTTTTGGACAAATAGTCTCATACTAGAAAGAAGGAAACCAAAAAACCTAGCAAGAATTTGTTTTTACAAGAAAAGATGATGGCCCTACTATTGAAGAATTCATAAAATGGGCAAAGTCAGAAGTTGGGCAATTTTGGCGACCTTTGGCATGGTTTAAGTTTAGAGGTGAGATTGCCATATGGTGGAAATCACCTGACTGCCAGAAGCATTTAAGCCTTTCTGATGAAGAGTTTGAAAAAGTCCTTTTAGACAAATGGTCTCATGCTAGAAAACAGGAGAATGAGACATGTAAGGGGTTATTTTCTGATGGTATCTCCTTTTACAGGGTCATGGATGTATTTAGAAAGAGAAGATAATTGTGTCTATCAATCCTAGTTGTAAGTATAATTTTATTAATGTTCATTTGGCTAAAAGATTGCAAGTATCAGCCAAACAAATGGAGCACACACAAGTTAATAATGAGGAGGTGCAAGTGTATAAAGATTTGAAGATTTCTATGGACAAGTATGTATTGCATTCTAATTTTTATTCTTCAAATATAGCTAATGTGGATGTTGTTTTGGGATACTCTTGGATGGAATTTGTTGGTACTGTCAATATTAATGTGCAGAAGAAATTCTTGAAGCTCTGGTATAAAAAGAAGAAAATTACATTATAGGATATTTCCGTCAATAAACAGGTAGAGTCCAAAGAGGTTGATGCAAAAGATGTTCCAGGGACTAAGACATCAGATGAGGAATCCATGGTTGAAGTAATACTGGAAGAGAAGAAACAATAGTAGGCGCCACAACATGTACCAGATACCAATCATGCTTAATTAGGTGGTGAATTAAAGCAAGATACACCATTGGTTAAAACTTCAACATATCACCACCCACATCACCCAGCGAGAAAACAACCAACAAGATGGCAATGAATCAACAACAAGAACAACAAACCCTGCATGACAGATAAAGAAGTGCGACAATCCACCCACAACACATCAACATAGAGGAATCGCCAGGATGAACTCCCATCTCAAGCGAGCGAGGCACCGGCTAGATCGAGTAATCACCTGTCTCTGGGATGGCTAGATGCACGTGCATGGTACCAGTGAACTACTCTTTTGAGTAAATCTTATTATTTGTATTCTTCTTATGTTTCAGGGACAAAACATGTTTAAGGGGGGTGGAATGTAGTATACCTAGGGGGATAGTATGGGGTACAAAGGGAGGTACCCAAGGAAATAATGTAATAATGTGATGGGCTATAGTTAATAAATAAAGTGGCTAACCCGCATCATGTAAGGGACCACAAATAGTTAGCAATAATGTAATAAGCCTATTGTATTAGATATATGGTATTGAGAGAACCATGGTAATGACTCATGGTATTGTATGTATGAAGCCTATATAGAGGCTAGAGTCTTCCATGGAGAGATGTGAAGGAATATTGTATGAACAAGCATATGACTTGTGGAGTGTTCTCCTTCCTTAAGGAGTGATTGTATGGTGTTACCCTATCTCAAGGGTTTTGATATTAATAAAGATCTGGACCGGGTTTCACTAGGTGTGACTGTATGTATCAGTACAAACCAATTGATGTTAATAGATGACCCCAAGAACACATATTACAACGTGCTAAACTGATTGATCCAAAGCGCATAGATGGATGACATTGGTGGATGTTGGTGATACAATACGATAGATAACCGAGGCAGATTTAGTTTGAAAACAACAACAACTGCAAAATAGGGTTACGACAACATCGACTTGTGGAAGAGATTTGCCGCTTGTGGAGAAATCGAGTGGCAATGGTGGTGGCTTACCAGAGGAGGTGATGGGGGTGGAGTTGTTCGATGACAAATATAATGGCGACAAAATAGTACTGAGTGTAGCATGGTGTCTGTTTGTGTGGCGGGGGTGGGGCTACGACTACATTCCTTTTTTGGTGGCTTTTTTATTTTTTATATTTTATTATTTT